>LPNX011235319.1:85283-129761 GCA_001517045.1 Pseudotsuga menziesii
AATGGTCCATTTTGCGTTGAAATTTCCTCTAATGCCCCTAGTTTGGATTCTTAGAAGGGGAAGGTCAGAGAATAAGACCTCCATTTCATAATGTTGTATTATAAGAAGAGCCAAAATTCATTGAAGAAGAAGGAGAAGCTGAAGACAACATCCACTGCATGGAGGATGAGGTGGACTATTCTTTTCTGACACAGGCAGAATATGAGGAAGCCCTAATTGATGAGAAAATCGCTGAAGAAGCTGTATATCAGGCTGATGGTCAGGGAGGGTACAATCTAAGGTCTAGGATGGTTGCTTCTCTCAAGAAGAATGTTGTGTTTATCAAATAACCTATTGCACCAACTAAAAAGATTATTGCTTTACCAAAGAAAGTGGTTGTCATTTCCAAATCATTGTAGAAACCAGCACCTTCAGCCATTCCTAACCATGTCCAACGCAAAAATATAGTGCATGAGGTAAGGTTTCCATATAGGATGCATTATTCTTTCAACCTCGAGTCATAAATTAAAAAATTGAAGATCCCTTTCCCATTAATTGAGCTAATGAAAAATGATGCATTCAAGTCTTCTATTCTAAATTCCCTTTAGGCAAAGGTGCATATTGATACTGAATTTGTTAACCTACAAGATTAAAAACCTGTGGTAACCCTAGTCCCCATGATTGAAGACCTACAGGAATCATGCCCACCTTTCTATATATCCTTGAATATCCATGATAAAATCCTCCATAATTGTCTGCTGGATTCAGGAGCTTCTCATAACCTAATTCCAAAGGCTGTAATGGATGAGCTTGGCCTCAACATCACAAAGCCCTACCATGATTTATTCTCCTTTGGCTCTAGAAAGGTCAAGTGCTTGGGCCTCATCAAAGACCTGGTTGTGAACCTAACTCAGCTACCTTCCAAAAGCATCATGATGGACATTGTAGTGGCTGATATCCCTCCAAAGTTTTGTCTCTTGCTGTCTCGATCATGGAGCAAAAGACTAGGTGGAACCCTTCAAATGGATCTTACATATGCAACCATCCCCATGTTTGGAGGGAAAACCAAGAGGCTGTACCGCGAAAATCAGCTTCCCTACATCATAAGCAAGGAGAGGAATTCAGTGAATCAGCCCATCTATGCAGTAGAAATTGATTTTGGGTCATCCATTATGCAAATAGATGATTCTCAGCAGACATCAGTCCAGCTCACTAAACCCACTTGTTAGTAGCCCGAAGAAGTGACAAAATAGTCTGGAACATGTATTTTGATGGGGCTAGTTCTTAAAGCTCAGCAGGAGCAGGTGTAGTATTGATCTCTCCATCCAAGGAAAACATTCATTTGTCTTATAATCTTGATTTCAAAACCGCTAACAATATAGAAGAATATGAAGCCTTGTTGCTAGGAGTAAAACCTACCAAGGATATGGGGATCCTGTGTATAAGGGTCTTTGGAGATGTAGACCTCATTATATAGAAACTCAACAACACTTTCTAGACAAAAAATGTCAGACTAAAGGCCTACAAGGATGAGGTATGGAAACTTAGAGACTCCTTTATGTCTTTTGAACTGTCATATATACCTAGGGCTTTGAATCACCTAGCTGATTCCCTGGTTGTCTCTGCAAGTCTGTTTGTTCTTCCTTTACCTCCTAATCTCATCTATGATGTTTAGGTTAAGTACAAACCTTCCCTACCGGATAATGTCAAATTTTGGAAGGTGTTTGAGAATGATTATGAGCTTAGTAAATTCCTTTAGCTAGTAGATGAATTCTCTGATATACATATAGACCAGGAGAACATAAATATGGAGGAATCCAAGCAGCTCAAGCTGAAAGATAAAGTGGTTGATCAGAACATTGTCCAATTTCCCAGCAACTATATAACTCAGGGTCTAGTACCTCTGGAAGAGTTGTTTGATCACAATGACATCCATTTGAATCCTGCCAAAAAGGATCTATACCCTGCTATCCAAGAGAAAAACATAGGTAGCCAAACCCATCCAAAACTGATAAATATGTCCCCTAAGTTGACTGCTGGTCAGAGGTCAAAGTTTTGAATCCTAATAAAATATTTTTATGATGTCTTTTCCTGGGAGTACAGTGACCTAAAAACCTATGACACCTATATCATCCAGCACAAGATTCCTTTGGAGAAGGACACCATCCCTTTCAAGCAGAAGCTGAGATCCATCAAACCTCTCCTATTACCAGTAACTGAAAAAGAAATCCATAAGCTCCTCAAAGCCAAGATCATAATCCCCCTCAGGTATTCCAAGTGGATTTCAAACCTAGTAGAGGCAAGAAATCAGAATGGGGAAATCAGGTTGTGTTTGGATTTTAGAAACCTAAACAAATGTTCCAAGAATGACAACTATCCACTACCCAAGATGGAACACCTATTGCAGAAAGTCTTAGGGGCTAGTGTCATGTCATTCCTAGATGGCTTCTCTGGATACAACCAAGTGGTTGTGCACCCTGATGACCAAGAGAAGACTTCCTTTACCACCGCCTGGGGCACTTTCATGTATGCTAAAATGCCATTTGGGCTAATGAATGCTGGGGCTACTTTTTAGAGGGACATGGACCTAGCTTTTGTAGGGTTGAAAGATAAGTTTGTGCTCATATAGTTGGATGACCTAAATATTTATTCTCATAGCCATCATGACCATTTGCAGCATTTGAGGAAGGTATTTCTGAAGTGCAGAAGGTACGAAATATCACTCAACCTTAAGAAGTCCCAGTTTGCACTCAGTGAAGTAAAAATCCTAGGCCACATAGTCTCAGCTGAAGGTGTAAAGATCGATCTGGTAAAGGTGGAAGCAATCCAGAAGCTATAAATATCGAGGTCAAAGAGGGAGATTCAGTCCTTTTTAGGCAAGATAAACCTTTTTAGGAGGTTCATCCCTAATTTCTCCGAGCTAGTGAAGCACATAACAGTCATGCTGAAAAAAGATACAAAAAATAAAATGGACTGACCAGCCAAGAAACTCTTTTGAAGACATTAAGAAGGCTATCATGGAGGCCCCAACCCTGATTAGTCTTGACTACACCAAGAGTTTTTACATTTTCTCTTTTGCATTCTATGACACAGTGGTAGCTGTACTGTTACAAAAAATGATGAGGGTATTGATCACCCAATTGCATTCTTCATCAAAACCTTGAGAGATGCTGATCTGAAGTATGATCCAATTGAGAAACAGGCTTATGCTCTCATAAAATCTTTGAAGACTTTCATAATTTACATTCTTCATGCAAAGGTCCTTGCATATGTCCCTTCAGCTGCAATGAAGGATGTTTTGACTCAGCCTGACATTGGTGGGAAGAGAGATAAGTGGATTTCCAAGCTCATTGAGTTTGATATAGAGGTGAAACCCACTAAGCTAGTGAAGGGACTAGGTCTGGCCAAACTCATGGCTAAAGAAAACAGTGAACTGATGGGAATAAACTTCACATGTGTCAAATCAGAAAAAGTGCAAAATGTGGTGGCATCAAAAGTATATCAAGATAAGAATGGCATTCCATCAGTAGCTGAAAACATATCTTCATGTGAGTGGTACTTAGGTATTATTCAATTTTTGGAAAAGTTAGAAGTTCCTCCTGATCTCACTCCTAATCAAGCATGAGCTCTTAAGTTAAAATCTGTTAAGTTTTGCATAATTGACAAACTGCTGTACTGGAGAGACTAGTTTGGAATTTTGCTAAGATGTCTAGATAAAGAAGAAGTAGAGGAGGTCATGTATAACTTTCATTCTAGCACATGTGGGGGCCACCACTATTGGAAAACCATAGCCCATAAGATCTTAAGAGAAGGATAATATTGGCCAGTCCTTTTTGTTGATGTATGCACTTTTGTAAGGGCCTGTGACCAGTGCCAAAGATTTATAGGGAAGCAGCAGCTCAAATCCTTGCCCCTTAGGCCTATTGTGGTGAATGGGCCTTTCTAGCAATGGGATTTGGATTTCATAGGTGAAATAAATCCATCTTCTAGTGGAAAACATAAATGGATCTTAGTAGCCATTGATTACTTTACCAAATGGATAGAGGCAGTACCTACTAGGAATGCCACTCATCAAGTCATCATGATATTTTTATATGAGAATATATTTAGTAGGTTTGGCTACCGAGTAAGGTTGGTAACTGATAATGCACCTGCTTTTAAAGCTTGGGCATTAGTTAAATGTGTGAGTCAATGGGAATTCAATTGGTGCATTCCACATCCTATTATCCTCAAGGCAATGGCCTGGCTGAGTCATCCAACAAAATCCTAGTCAGGATCATCAGGAAACTGCTGGATAAAAATCAAAAAAGCTGGGGTTCAAAGCTTAAGTTTGCTTTATGGGCTGATAGGGTAACAAACAAAATATCTATAGGTACTTCTCCATTCAAGCTAGTTTATGGTACTAAGGCCATTTTTCCTATTCAGCTCATTCTTCCAGTGGAAAATTTATTTTAGGAAGAGGAAGATGAACCAAATGATATGGTGAGGAGGATGATGGAATTGGTGTAGTTACAGCAAATTAGCAAGCAAGTTCTAGGAAAATAAGAATTTGAACAACAAATGATAAAGGGCACGTTTGATAAAAGAGCAAAAGTAGACAACTTCCAGGTTGAATATTGGATCCTCAAGTGGGACACTGTCAAATAGGACATGGGAAAACATGGAAAATTTTACTCTTTGTGGATTGGCTGTTTTGTGATAGCGCAGGTACATAAGAATAACACCTTCAAATTGCAAAATCTAGAAGGGGAAGAGGTATTTGATGGCCCAGTGAATGGGCGTTTTCTGAAACTCTACCTTATCTAAGGCTTTGAGGCCTTATTATTGTAAATTAGTAGACAGTAGGTTTTTTTTCTTACAGAATAAACTCCATACCCAATGGAACAGTAAATGATAGTGTTAATTTATTTAGGTGCTTTTTAGAGAAAGGCATTTTGGTCTGGGATTCTTGGGACCTCACTGGAAGGTTCCCATTCCCAAGTAGGAGCCAGATGTTATCTCCCAAAATAAATTTATTTTGACAGAATGAATAATTGAATTCATGTAATGGAATATCTGAGTATGACTGATAATTTGAAAGCCTCTATTTTTTATTTGGTTGAAAATTTTAAAAGTTATAGCTTTCAGTGGCTTAGTAAAGGCTTATTATAGCTCATTAGCCACAAAAAAGCTATTTTTCGATAGCTAAATGGTTGAAAATGGGTTAAAAGTGAAGCACCAAAAGCAGTCCGAGCAAGCAGAGTTAAAATAACACTTTCAGTGGCTTAGGAAAGACTCCAGAAGACTCATTAGTCACCGAAAAGGGTCGCTTTTGGTAGCTTACAGAGAGGAACAGGAAGGATTTTAACCACCGAAAGCACACAATGAGAAACATTGGAAAAAGTACATTCGGTGGCTTAGGAAAGGCTTGGAAAAACTCATTAGCCACCGAAAAGGGTTGCTTTCAGCAGCTTAGAGAAAGATTCAACACATATGCTAACCACCAAAAGTAGGAAGATAAGCATCGGGTGAAAAGTACTTTTGGTGGTTTAGGCAAAAGATAGGGAATTTCATTAGCCACCGAAAGAACAGGTTTTCGACAGTTAAACAGGTTTTCCAGCGAGGCCATTATCCGCTGAAAGCAGGATTTAACAATGAAGACGGGGTAAAGGTTTCAATGGATTAAGTAGGAAATATAACACTTTGTTAGCCATCAAAAGCCATCTTTTCGGTAGCTAGCTGACAAAATCCCGGAGGCTATTAACAACAGAAAAGGAAAAAGGAGAAAACGATTAGAAAACAGTCACATCTGACCCCATCAACAAGATAAACGATCGATGGAGGGCGTGACAAACCATCAAAATGATTTGGGCCTGCATAACCGTGTGTCTAAATTAGTTAAAAAGGTTGTTGCGAAATTGGCAAAGGATTGATATGACCAGAAACCCTCAGTCTCCTTCCACATGTCCAAAAGAGCATAAAAAAGCCCACCGAATACTTTGGATGATGTAGGTTATGATTACTTAGGAAAGGAGATCGAGAGGATCACCTGCTGCCATCAGTTTATGATCTCAACCTCCATGATGACAGAATAAACCCTCATAATCAGTTCCAAGAGACTCCATCAACTTTCATCTTTGAGATTATCATTCTTCTCCACCAAAATAACTAGCTCTGAAGGAGCACCCTACTAAGCATACTGTATATAGAACTGCGAACTATTTTGCAGGTACCCAGGAGAGACACTCATCAAGATGAAGAAGAGTGGACCTACTCTATGGCAGGAGCTAGGTGATATCAGTTATTTAGAAGCACATCCAGAGGTCTACAGACTCTTCTAAGAGGTTGGCTATTACAAGTTCTGTGACAAGATACAAGGATCCCATCAGCAGGTGCCTGAACCATTTGCCCTCTCATTCGATGGTTCAAAATCATTCATAGGAAAAGAGGAGTTTGACATAGATGAAACCCTAATCACTGAGGTGACAGAACTCCCTAGCACAGGAGAAAAATGGTTCAATACCACCATACCAAAAGATGTGGAATTCAGGTCTTACCTTAATCCTGAGAATATAGGAATGGTGTGGAAGAAGAGTGTGCCATCATCATGGCTGGAAGAGAAGTGGCAACAACTGCTGAAGGCCATTGTGGTCTACCTAACCTGTGAAGGGAGATATAATATATCCATGATCTACCATTTCAAGTTGATGAATCACTTCATAGGTAAAAGCTCTCTCAATTTTCCATTTTACTTACACAGAAGTCTAGGAAAGATGGCACATCAAGTGAAATCCCAGCTATCCAATATTGTTGGAAGGCTATCCCACCATGGTCTTATCCAGCTATTGGTCTAGGAGTTCTTGAAGAGAAGGAATATGGCATGGGCTTATTTTTTATTTTGGAATGGATTTGAGATAGGCCTTCAGCCAGAAGAGAAAGCGAACTCTCCTGCCAAGAAGTCCAAAACACCAAGGAGTGGGAGAAGGAGGATGGCCATTTCCCTAGTAGCAGCAGTAGAATAGCCTCCTTCCTCTTCCAAGACCAAGAAGGTAAAAAGGAACTTGGATTTTAGTGATAAGGGCCAGGAGGCTGAAACACACAATGAGAATATCCTAAATCTACCCTACTCAAATTCTGAAGAAGAGAAAGAAGAATATGCATCCCTAGCTCTGGAAATTGTACCAGTGTTTGAAGCACTGCCATCACCCACACCACAGGAACAAGAGGAACCAACAGAGAAGGCTTCCTCTAGCAAGCCTAAAACTCAAAAAATGAATCAATTACTGAAGCAAATTTATGAGATGGAAATGTTAGAAAGGGAATTAAAGAGAAGCAATACTATGTTGACCAAAAGGAACAAGCAACTGCTAAATTATTTCTGGGAGATGAGAGGAGCATATATAATGCTGAGAAGAAGACACAAGACATACATAAAGGAAAACACAAGACTGTATAGGATGATTAGGCTCCAAAGGTTGCATCTGAAGGAGTCTAGAGAAAACCCTAGCAGCCACCCTACCTTGGAAACCCTAGCTGAAGCAGCAGTTAGTCTCCAGCCTCCTGGAACTAGCTAGGGTACTGTTAACACTCCTAGCACTAAGCCTGCAAAAGAAGAAAGCTGAACCAACAGGACTAAAAAGAAATTTTTGAGAAAACCTAATATTTTTTGCAAACAAGGCTTTCAGTGGCTAAGGCGGACGCTGGGGCAGTTCATTAGCCACTGAAAGTGCCAATTTCGGCAGCTAACGGTTCTAATAGACTGGCCTCTTAACCAGCAAAAGTAGACAAAGGCTTAAAAGCAAGTTTTGGCATACAAGACTGGTTTTGGGAAACTACAGATGGCTCAAGGACGTAATATAAAGATGAAAGATGTTGAGGGAAGCATAAGAAAAGGGTCTATTTAAGCTCCACTATGACATAACAACACAAAAGGCCACCAACCCTAGCTGTCAAGAGAAATCGGTGGGTTAACTTGTAGAGGGCCAGTAGCAGTAATCATCAGCAGGTACTTTAGCTATCTAAAAGTTCATTCAGTGGACTAATTATTCAGTTAAGTTAAGACAAGTATTTAATTAGGGTTTTAAACCGTAATTTTCAAAAACTATTACTTTTGTTTATTTTTGTAAAAAAAAAATCCAAGTTTTTAGGATCTGTATATTTTGTAAAGGCTATAAAGCCTAAATTGATTTTATGAAAAAAGGTTCGACTTCGAGGATTCATAAACCTATACTATTGTCAGCTTATCATTTTGCTCATTCTTGAATATAAGCTCTTTTGTTATAATTTGTTCATCCTTCATCTCTATCTTTATTGTACTTATGCCTGAATGTGTATTTAGGTTAATTTCAAATTGATTAATAACATATAGATGTCATCCTATTGGTGTGTTAATGTGATTTGGATCATAAGTACCATCCTTATCATGATTTATCCATTTATATGCATTTGTTTTCTGTGTAAATCTACCAGCCTGATGAGTTCTCCATCCCTGCACCTTATTGTCAACTTCTGAAAAGTTGTAACTAAAAGCCTTGTAATTGAGTGAGTTTCATGCATGTCTTGAGAGTGTAAGGTTATATAGGTCACCTGACTTGATCCATATCAGAAAACCCTAAAAACATTTTAAGTTACTAGTCATCCTCGAGCTACAACCTAGAGGAGTTTCCTGGAGTGATAACACGTACCTTTACCCTTCTGTTTGTTGTAGGAAGTGTTTCCCCTAGTGTAACCTGGAATGTTGGACTTTTCTGAAGACTGCATATTCTTTTCTATTTTCTCAGCCAATTCCTGAGCAGTTTTTAGATCGGAAGGCTCTTTCTCTCTTAGCTGGTGCCTCAAATCACCAGTGAAAGCTTCAATGTAGGATATAATGATAGACGCATCTTTTGGCTTGATGTCTTTAGGGAGGTCTGCAACTAGATGCCTGAATTTAGTGTTAAATTCATCCATGGTTTCATTCTCCATCTTCTTTATGCTATGAAGGGCAGCAAGCAGAAGTCTTGGTTACTTCTTTTCAGCGTATTTCTTCTTAAAACCATCCTCGAATTCACTAAGAGTTTTATATGAATTATCATCCAGGTCAAGGTACCATTCTCTAGCATCATCTTCTAATGATAAAGCAAAGATCGTCATTTTTACATCGTCATGGTCATGGGAAACTTCATTGTAGTAACTGGCCAGGTGCTTTTCAAAATTTTGGAGGTGAGACTTAGTAGTGATGGCATTACCACCCTGAAATATGGGGAGCTTCTTGATAACATCATTTGGAATGACATGGGGAGAACCTGTTGTTTGAGAAAATTCAAGGGGTTTGAATAATTCTGTCATTTCTTGAGATTGGTGGATATGACTCTCTACAAGCATGTGATGGATATCTGAGAGGGATTGGTCTCCTAAATATTCAAGGTTTCTACGAGAAGTCTCCCTATTCAATATTTCCCTAATAAACCTTTTGGGATCAGGGAGAGGATTGAATAATTGTCGGTGGTTTCTTTGGGTAGAAATTCTTGGAGGGATGTTAGACAGTGGAGTCGCCAGATGGATCAAGTTTTAATTTTTATGTTTTTTAAAGACAAGATCAATCTAAATTTTTTATATCTTTTTAGCTGTTTATAAAAAATTTAATCTAAGTCATACTCACGAATAAAATTATTTATCCCCGGCAATGGAGCCAAAAAGTGTTTTCACCTTTCACACACCTAGGTGGGGGGACGTGGCATAAATCTTCAAGCCACTCAGTTTGTCCTTGGGGGCAAGTATCGAGTCAAGGATGTCACGTTGTTCTTGAATCCTCCACTTAGGCTCAACTCCTAATGAATCCAAGGGGGGTAGACCCTATTAAGTTACTAAGAAAAAATTATTTAGTATCATGATGTTAAATTGAATGAGTTACTTAGGAGTTTGAGATTTAACCATAAATAAGGATAGATGACAAGATACAAAAATGAGCACGCAAAAGCACAACGCTAAGAAGATATATATATATATATATATATATATATATATATAAAGAAATAAAATAGCCAGTGCCTTAGAATGGAGCCATAAAATAATCAATGTACTTGCATGTGCTTGTATAGGCAAGGGGTGGACTCCAGATATACCCAAGGGTACTTGGAGTATGTCCAAAATGAACCTTCACGGCTACCCGCAAGGAATATGTTGGCTGAATGGAGTCTCTAAGTTTGTTGTTCATAATACACCTGAAGGTGTAATAGAGATCAATGCCTCGAGGTCACTTTTCAGGAGTTCATGCTTCCTTTGGGTATTTTGCCACCGTTTATGGTTTGATTAAAGCATTGGATTTTCCCCTGATGGTGGTTGATTGAGGAAGGTGAAGACTAATTAAACTAGTCACTCATGTTGCTTTTGATGTAGCTTTACTAATCAAAAAAACCATATCCAAGTGCAGAGCATACACACTGGAGTCTTGTCAATTTTAGTGAGTTTTAAAGGATGTGTTTTCTTAGAAAGAAAAAAACCCTCCAGGAACCTCTTTCGGTCCAAGTGGAACTTAATTAGGGAATAAAGGAGGGGGTTGATTTTAGAACAATTACTTACACAAATTAAATATAAGTAGAAAACAGAAACAAATCACAAGTTTTTTAATTATTTCTACCACGCATCTCTTTCCCCTTGCGGGTCAATCGGGAAGTTGTGGGGTAAGTATTCAAGTTACTTTGATAATTTAATATGGAATATATGATAAATTAATCAAACCATGTTATTCTGCATGAATGAAACTAATATAAAGAGAAAATAAGTAAGACAATGCGAAAAATGATAAAAAAAGGCATGAATCCCCCTAGGGGGGACAGGGAATGGGCTCGAAAGAGCCTATTTGGAGAAAATTTTTATTATTTTTTTGGTTCTTATGCAAGAAGAAACCAAGGATTTACAAATTTCCCAAAATTTAAAGTTATGGTCAAAAGGGAGACCCGTGGAGGGATTCAGATGATCCAAAAGCCACTTTCGAACCACAACTTCTCCTCTTTCTGTTATGCATGCTAAAATAAAGAGATATTATTAGAATGAAATATGCCCAAAATCACTTTGAAAGTACCTTTGGTTCATCCTACTTAAACAAAAAAAAACTAAGTTAAAACTAGCTAAAATGGTGAAAAAGGAACCAAGGAAAGCAAGCTTTCCTTGGGATCTTGGATTGTTGTTTGGACAGCCAATAAAATATGCACTGATTGCTGGATATGATCTTTTTAAAACAGAAAAATAAATCTAGAGCATGCAACCTATGGATTCTCTTTAAATTGCCATGCAAAACAGACAATTTCCCTAAACTAGATCTAGAATGCTTTATGAAACCCTTTAGGAATGAGATCTAGATTATGAGACTTGAAATAATAGATCTATGTAATTTTTACTTTGAAATGATAGATATGAATAATGAAAAATATTTTAAACAAAGTAACCAAGTAAAATTTGATTTTTTGGAAGAGGAAGAGAGAGAAAGAGTGTTGGAAGCCTTGAAGATCAACCATGGAGCTTTCCAGTGGAATGTCAAGGGACTATGCCTTTGAGAATGTTTTGGAGAAATTGAGGAATAAAAATAGATCAGCACCCTCTCCAAGCTAGGATCCTGCAACTTGATCCAAAGAGTTGTCAAAATGCTTGTGAGATCCAGTTAACACATAAATAGAGATTTCAAAATAGCATGCATATACAGTTATAAAACATGTTGAATCTATATATCTAAACATAAAAAGGAAAGAGATGGCCAATAAACTTATTAACAAAATCCTTTCATATCAAGATCATAATAAACTTATTATCAATCTTTAGAAATGGATCTACAAACAATCAGCAAATTATGAACATAGATACAGGTTACCTTAGTAAAACATGGCAATGCTCATCCACACATACAATAAAATGACACTGTCTTGCATCCAAAGCTTCTCTTTATTTCAAATGAACAATAACAATAGTACAATAGAAACAACACCTCAATCCCACTTCTAACTAGCTTGGAAGAGGAAAACTGAGCTTTATTTATAGCAAAAACAGGAAATCTAGCCCAGGGGGTGCAATTTCCAAGGAGAGAGAGACTACAGTTGCATGTGGAGTGTTTCTAGGCCTGATCTGTGTCTAACTAAGCCTGATATAAGTCTCACTAAGTGCAACTTGTTACCACCTAAGTTGTACTTAGTTTTTTTTTATCAAGTGAGCCTGGTGAACCGAGCAAAGATAACTTGTTCAGACTTCACAAGACCTTCAGTCTTGCTTCTGAGAAACTTTGTTGTACTATATCACATGTTCATACCCCATGGGGGAACTGTAATAAATGTTCTATCATGATAGTGTCTATAAAAGAATCGGTATCTTAGACTTTATTTGTCAATCCAATCATCCCAGGGTGTTTTTTCCCTTGGTTATTATTGGTTGTTGAATAAACGACTGATAATTTCTGAGTTTTTCACTCAATGCCTCCAAAGTTGGGAGGGTCTACTTGGAATTTAGGCCTAATGAGGTTATTAGAGTCTATGTGTCAATGTATAAACATGCTAGGCATTATAGTTGAGTCATATGAACATGTCTAAGTCCCCCTAGGTTTTTAATTATTTTTTTAATTTTTTAATTTTTTCAGTGTTTTTTATTAAATTTTTTTTTTCCAAAACTTAGGCTATTTTTTAATAGTTTAATTGGAAAAATAGGTTTTGTAATAAAAGTGGGCTCGGAAGTTAGTTTCAGTCATGTAGGTGCTCATTTTCAAGCTAAGAGCACCCAGTAAACCTGTAGACCCACTATTTCCTAGTTTTGAGTGATTTTCCATCACTCAGGTAAGAAAGCCCCAAAAAATCAATTATTGATTATTTTAATTAATAAATTGATGAATAATGGAGCAAATCCAAAATCCTAGATCAGTGGATTCTCAACCAATTTGATTGAAATCAGTTAGATCGACACCAGATTGACTGGATCTGAGAAATCATTGACTGATGGAGGTGATCTAGATAGATCCAAAGGTTAACTTCAGCCTCCTTTATGGGGAATTGTTCCCTCTCTCTCCTCCACATAGGTGGGCTCTTCTGGAAGCTTTGTGGTTGAGGTGTCAGTCAGCAGGTTCATGTGTCAACTCAATCAGCCCCCCGATTGACAAGTAGGCTTAGTGGAAGCTCAGTTCAGCTTTAGATCAGGAATTAATGGACTCTCCTTCAACTGCAGTGATCTGTCTCCTTTGGATTTGCACCTCCCCTGGGCTGGATCTCCTATTTTTTGTATAAATAAAGCTCAGGTCACCTCTTCCAAACTAGATAGAACCAGGGTTTAGGTGCGGCTGCTATTGTACTATTGTTATTTTTTATTATTTTGGAGTAAAGAATATTTGGAGACAAGATCTATGGTGTAATGCTCTTCATGTGTGGATGGTGATTGTCAAATGCTTATGAGGTATAATCTATGTTATTTATCTTTGTTTTTGTTGGTTAATTGTTCACATTGAAGGAGAGGGCTCCCTCTTGTTAGGGTAATAGTTTATTCTAGTTTGATTTATGCTCTTACTATTTTCTTGTTTCAGATCTATTGGAGTTGCATGTATTTTAATTTTAATTGCATGCCTTCCAATTATCTTTTCAGGCAACACCTATGTTTTAACCATCTATTTGTGCAAGGATTTCTAAGTTGCAGGTGATATCGCTTCTAGAATATTTTGAGCTAGTTTGAATCTTCCTCATCTTCAATATCTTTGGGAGGACATAGTCCCTTGGTGTTCCACCAAAGTAGACTCCAAATCCCAACATTCCCAAGCTTCCAACACTCTTTCTCTCTCTTTCTCCTTCAAAAAATCAATTTTCTTACCTGGTTACTGTGTTCGAGAGCTTTGTTATAATTTAGATCTGTAATATTAAAGTAAAAATTACATAGATATAATATTTCAAAGCTCATAGTCTAGATCTCATTTCTAAAAAGTATCATTAAGCATTCTAGATCTAACTTAAGGAAATCGTCCATTTTGCATGGCATGTTAAAGAGAATCCATAGGTTGCATGCTCTATCTTTAATTTTCTGTTTTAAAAATATTAAATCCAGAAATTTATACATATTTAATTGGCTGCAAAAACATCAAGACAATATCCCAAGGAAATCTTGCTTTCCTTGGTTCTTTTTTCATCGGTTTAGCTAGTTTTAACTTAGTTTTGTTTGAGTTAAAGTAGGCTGACCCAAAGATACTATTAAAGTGATTTTGGGAGTATTTCATTCTAACATGCTCACTGTATTTTAGCAGGAATAACAGAAATAAAAGAATCTTTTGTTCGGAAGTGGCCTCGGGATCGTTCAAATCCCCCCAAGGGTTTCCCCTTTGACTGAAATCTTAAAATTTTGGGAAAGTTGTAGAATCTTGGTTTCATCCCGTATAAGGACCAAATGGATTCTTATATTTCAGTTTGCATATATTATAACCAATAATAATAAAAATGAATCTTTTCTAAGTAGGCTCTCTTGAGCCCGCTCCCATCCCCCCAGGGGGGATCCGCCTTTGTTTCACTTTTTTGCATTTTTCCCTTTTTCTGCTCTAGTTTAGTACTGACATGCATGATTGTATAATTTGATATAATTTTTCATTATTCCATATTTTAATTTCAAAATTAATCATACTACTTACCCCACGACTTCCCGATTGACCCGCAAGGGGAAAGAGATGCGTGGTAGGACTAATTAGAAAATAGGTGTTGTGTATCTTTGATTCCCTTTTTTATTCATTGTTTGAAAATAATAATAAAATAAACCCCTTCTTGATTCCATGATTGAGGTCCACTTGGACCGAAAGAGGTTCCTAGAGGGTTTTCTTTTTAATAAGAACACCTCTTCTAAAATTTACTAAAAATAATGAAGTCTCCAGTGTGTATGCTCTGTACTTGGCTATGGTTCGTCTGATTAGTCAAGATGCCTCAAAAGAGCTTGAGTGAATATATTAATTATTCCTCACCTCCCAAACTAAAAACCATCAGGTGAAAGGACAACACCTCGATCAAACCATTACGGTGGAAAAATACCCAAAGGAAGCGGGAACTCTTGAAAAGTGACCTCGGGGTGCTGACCTCTATTACACCTTCAAGTGCATTATGAACAACAGTCTCAGAGACTCCATTCATCCCACATATTCATTATGAGTAGCCGTGACGATTTAGTTTTGAACATACTCCAAGTACCCGTTGGGTATATCTGGAGTCCCCTCGCCTAAGTTAATTTACTCATCTTTTCACATTAATTTAAAATTAACCAAGATACAATTGCACAACATTCATTCCAGCCCTTGCAAGAACTTTTAATTATTTTTCGACTCCATTTTTAAGGCACTGGTCAATTGTTTATTGCTTTCAATCTATATGTGATTTGGTGTCATTTTCATGCTTACTTGTGATTATCTCATCATGTTATTTGTTGTTTACAATTGTTAAATTGAAACTCCTAAAAAACTTACTCTTTAATACCATCATCATACTAAATAATTCTTCCTGAGTAATTTAATAGGGTCTACCCCCCTTGGCTTCATTAGGATTTGAGCCTTAATGGAGGAGCCAAGAACAAGGTGATAGCCTTGACTCGAGACCTGCCCCCAAGGACACACCGAGTGGCTTGAATATTTCTGCCACGTCCCCCCCAGGTGTGTGAAAGGCGGCAACACAACTATCAATCGGAGATCTGATCTATCTAACACCTCAACATGTTGACTGAAGCATCCACCAAAACTCAACCAGTGAGGCCCACATGTGTGGAGGAGAGAGGGAGGGTGCAATTCCCAAGATTGCATGCAATAATGCACTCCTAGTTTAGCCCAGATCACCTCCTTCAATCAAGGAATTGTTAGATCCAGTCAATCCCAAGTCGGTGAGACTAATTTCAGTCAAATCAAAGCAAATCCCAATGATTTAGGATTTTGAATTTTCTCCATTATTTAATTAATTTACCAATTAAATAATCAATATTTGATTTTTAGGGATTTTTGACCTGAGTGATGGACAAATCACTCAAAACATAGAAAAAGTGGGTCTATGGGTTTACATGGTGCTCTAATTTTGAAAATGAGGACCCCCATGACTAAAACTGATTATTGAGCCCACTTTTATTACAAAACGAAATTTTCCAATTAGACAATTAAAAAATAGCCTAAGTTTTGTGGAAAAATTAAAATTAAAAAAACTTTAAAAATTAAATAAAATAAAAACCTAGGGGGACTTAGACATGTTCATATGACTCGACCATGATTCCTAGCATGTTTATACATTGACACATAGAATCTAATAACCTCAATAGGACTAAATTCTAGACCGACCACCCCAACTTTGGAGGTATTGGGTGAAAAACTCAGAAATTATCGGTCATTTATTCAACAACAAATAATAAGCAAGGGAAAAAACACCTTGGGTTGATCGGATTGACAAATAAAGTCTAAGAGACTGAGTCTTTTACACACACTATCATGCTAGAACATTTTATTACAACTCCCCTATGGGGTATGAACATGTGATATAGTACAACAAGAACTTCCATGAAGCACTTCCGAAGGTCTTCTAAGGTCTGAAAAAATCATCTTTGTTCGGTTCACCAGGATCACTTGATAAAAAACCACTAAGTACAACTTAGGTGGTAACGTCTGGCTCCATCTAGGGACACATGCTTTGACTAATCTTCTGATTGAAGAAGAGGATGTGAGAACTCTAGAATCTCTGGGTCCTGCATAGCAATTAAATTTTGTCAGTAACATGTATATAAAAGGAATCAACTATAAAAGAAGATTAATGTACAAAATTAGTCTATGATGTACAAAAAAGTGATATTTTACAAACCTAATATACAAAAGAAAAATTTCAAGGTTATTACTATGGTACAAAACATCTATAATACAACAATATCTAAAATACAACAATATGATACATGAAATTTAAAAATACATGCAGGACAAGGTTTAGAAATTGGCCCTGAAACCACCGATGCCAATAAAGGCATCAAACCATCTCAGTGAAGAACACCTTAAGCAGAAATCCATTCACTGGTAGGCTTAACCTTTCCCCTTCTAGGTTATTTAGATAGAAAGAATTTGTTCCAGCTACTTCATTAATGATATATGGCCCCAACCATAAGCTGTCGAAATTTCTGTGTTTCCCAGATTTCTCCCTCCATTTGTCCCAACGCAAGACCATGTCACCTACTTGAAAGGATCTAGGACAGGTAGATCTATCAAAGGTTCTCTTGACTTTATCTGAATTTCTGATACTTTGGTCAAGGGAATTTCTTCTACTCTCATCTAACTCGATCAACTAGTTGATTCTGTTTTGAATGGAATCTTGATTTGAGCTAAAGCTTTGGAGATGTTGATACACTAGAAGATTTAAATGCATAGGTAAGGTGACATCTAGGCCATAAACAATTTCAAAAGTACTCCTTTCAGTTGAACTCTTTTTTGTGATTCTATCGACCCATAATGCAAACTTGATCTTGCTATCTCAAGCCTTTTTATTATCACCCACAATTTTCTTGATTATGGTCATTAAGTTTTTATTACTTGACTCATCTAGACGATTTCCTTGGGGATAATTGCTACATGAATGGGATAGGACAATGCCTTACTTGAAGCAAAAGGATGACATATCAGAGGAAAGAAAGCATGGGCCATTATTTGTGATGATTCTGGCTGGCACACCGAATCTTGTGATAATATTATCTTCTAAGAAATCCATGACTACAACATTGGTTGCCTTCTTGGTGGGTATCGCCTCTACCCACTTGGTGAAATAATCAGTGGTGTTAAGTACCCAAGAATAACCATTGCTTCAGTTATCCTTGAACTTACCGATGAAATCAAGCCCCCACTGCTGGAAAGGGGCTTGGAATACTATTGGATTTAAAGGCAAGGATTTCATTTGTTGATTTCCAGTGAACAACTGACATTGGGGGAAAACTCTGATAGACTTTTGCACATCTAAAAAGAGGTTCAGCCAATAGTAGCGTTCTCTAAGGATTTTACGGGCGATTGTTCTTGCTGCAAAATGTCCAGAACAAAATCCTGGATGGAACTCAACCATGAGTTTTTTAGACTCAGGTTCATCAATGCATATAAGTATTAAACCATCTAGGTTTCTCCAACCGAAACCATCTTTTGTTAAAAAATACTTAGTTTCTTTTAACCTTAATGCTCTTCTTTTATGGCCAAGTAGGTGATCAGGGCATGTAAGGTTATGGAGGAAAAAGATGATGTTCAAATACCAAGGGTGCTGCTCTAATATCTGAAGCTCACCTAATACACTTTGTTTTGACTCACTGTTCTGGCAAATTATTCCTAAGGCCTTTTCAATTCCTTGGGTCAACATCTTTGCAAGAAATTATCCCTTAATTAACTTAGTAGGTTTTATCTCTAAATAATACTCTTGAATCTTTGAAACCCACTTACCCTTGATTCCAAGACAATCTTGTTGAGACATGATATCCTTGGCAACTGCATGGGGTACATACCCAATGATTTTGGAGTAACGTACATAAGTTCTGAAATGTTTAAGGGACTTGACAAGAGCATAAGCTTGTTTCTCTATGGTGGTATACTTCAACTCTGAATGTTGCAAGGATCTACTCATAAAGACTATAGGTTTTTCTTTTCATTCCTTATTCTTTTGAAGCATAACACCAACAATGGTGTCCTCCGAGGCAAAGGAAAATATCTGAAATTCCTTGGAATAATCTAGACTGATCAAGACTGGGGCCCTGGATATGGCATCTTTGATAGACTTGAAAGCATCTTTCCCTTAATCCGTCCACTCAAATTTAGCATCTTTCTTTAACAAATTTTGTAGAGGCTTCATTAATTCTGCTAAATTTGGGATGAATCTCCTTATGAAATTAATCTGACCATTGAAAGACTAGAGATCTTTAAGATTATAAGGCAAGGGGACTTTCTTAATGGCTTCAAATCTCATAGGATCAACTTTGACACCATCCTTGGAAATGATGTGTCCCAGCAACTTTCCTTCATCAACCTCGAAGATTGACTTGGAGGGGTTCAAAGAAATACCATATTTTTGACATATTATGAAAACCTACCTAAGATGACTTATGTGGTCAAATCTTTCTTTTGAAAAAAAGTTAAGTCATATTGATATATTTCAATTATTCTTCCTATAAGTTATTTGAAGCCAAAATCCATGGCTCTTTGGAAGGTGGCACCAGCATTTAATAAGACAAAAGGAATTCTTAAAAATTTATAGGTGCCCCAAGGTGTGGGGAATGTAGTTTTATGTTGATCCTCCTTATTTACCAACACCTGGTTATAACTGAAGAAGCCATCCAACATGGACATCATTCCTAATCACGTTACTCTTTGAAGCAATGTTTCCATGTTGGGAAATGGGTAATTATCTTTAAGGAACGATGTATTCAGATTTCTGAAATCTATACATATTCTAATTGAACCATTCTTCTTTCTGAAAAAAACTAAATTGGAGCACCATGATGAATGTCTTATAGGTGGTTTGATCCCTACTGCTAACATCTTTTGAATCTCCTTCTGCCCAATGGGGGCCAGCTTAGGATTTATTCCCCTAAGTTTTTGTTGGAAATTCTTGGCCTCCTTAGCCTCCTCTGTGAGGGGAATAGTGTGTTGAAACACATCTTCTCGATAAGCTTTAAGTTCATCATAAATAAACACCAACACATCTCCATATTATTTAATTGAGTTGATCAAACTGTTGCTTTCCTTTTTTGAAGTACGTTTTCCAATTTTTATTAACTTGGTGTCCTTATTAGTTCCTATGTTTATTTCCATATAATCCCTAATTTTTATTTATTATTTTTTTGTTTTTATGGTGATCCTGTCGATGAAATATAGTTTCAAAATTTATAAGGTTGCTTGGGATGTGATTCCTTTGATTATCCTCACACTCCTGATACTCTTTACCCTCCTGTTGATAACTGATCTTGCAACCTTCAAAATATTGGAGATTATGGATGAATCTCAAAAGTTGCTCACCATATTTAAATACATGCTAGTGATCTACATTGTCCAGAATTGAGGGCCTGGAATTGATTTTCATTTTCCCATTCCCATTAATCATTTCATCTGATGGCTGGAGGGTGGATGCTGCTACTGCCAACTTATCTGCTAAACCATTCATTTCTCTAGGGACCTTTTGGATGTTAAATGAATCAAAAAATTCCATAGTATCCCATATGGCATTTCTATAATTCCTTAGTCTGTCATTTTTGCATTGATACTGATTCTTAATCTGGAGGACAACTAAGTCTGAATCACCTTTTATGTTCAACATTTTTATCCCTATGTCTTTAGTAGTTTCTAACCCTAGAAACAATGCCTCATACTCGGCTACATTATTTGATGCTTCAAAATATAACTTGAAAGAAAAGTTGTAGAATTTACTTGAAGGAGAAATGATCACAATGCCCGCACCCTTTTCGACTTTGGAATAAGCCCCGTCAAAGTACATTTTCCAAACTTCATCTATCTTTTCATCTTTAATGTTTTCCTTAATAGGGGCCATGAAATTTGACAAGATAGCATAGTTTCCAAAGTTATTAGTAAAATGAACAAATTCATTTTCGATCTTCTTAGGGTTTCCTACATGCTGTTTCCTTGGCTTCTCTCTATGGAGTATCACCCTAGTGTTTTATGATGCAGGTATAGTAGCATATGTCCAATCCATTTGAATGTACCCACCAAGAGTTCTGGCCCATTTTTTTGGATAGCAACATACCCCAATTATCTGGAAAATCTATCACTACCACATCCATCGACATGTCAATGTCAGGATACTTGCCCAACTTAACATCTAGATTTAAAATTATCCCTACCACTTCAACTTCTCTTGCATCCATTGCACAAACATTATGGTAGGGTCGGGTGACCCTTAGATTTAGCTGTTCCATTATTTTTCTTGTCACGACATTTGATGAAGCACCTGAATCTAACATGCAGTTATGAAGGAGAAGGTTATCAACTAAGAGAGAGACTTCAAAAGGAGGGTGGTCTTCTCTTTTTGTATCAACACTGTTGAGGACTATAGGCACATCCATAGGTTCAATATGTTCGTCTTCAAATATAACATTATTATTAGGGAGAGGATCTTCTTTGATAGTATTATGAGTTTTACTTTGGCTATCCTCTATGGATTTCAACAACTTTTCTTTTTGACCAGGAGTTTTAAGGACATCAGTTGCATAAACATGAATCTTAGCACTACTTATCCATTCTCCCATGTCAACATTTGATTCAGGGATAACAGGGGGATTTGGGAGAGGAGGAGTAGTTACCTTTGACTTGTACTATTTAGATGGTGATGGATTCTCCTTTATTTGATAAACCACACCCTTGAATCTAGCCTTCTTCATTTCCTAAATTCTTTCCCAAGTAGGCATTTAAACATATAAGTTGGAAAGGAGGTCCTTCTCATAACTGTAATCCGTGGCCTACTACCAATACTAGTTTGATAAAGGGTAGGTTTGGCCTACCATGTACACTTGATTAGACTCGACTGATGTTATTTCCTGATTACTGACCTCGAGAAGACCATGTTCCATAACTTAGTTTGCAACATAACAAGTGTTTTCTTGGTGAAATTGTTCACAAGGTCTACACCATGGAATTACTTCTTCTACCATGTTAGCTCAGTCTAACTGGTTTGGAATCCCAGGTTCTTGCTGAGGAGCTTTCTTTTAATACATCTGATTCTGTTTAGGATGAAAGTTCCTAGGTCCATTATTTATTTCCATTGTGATTATTCTATTTTGCATATGATCCATTTGTGCAGAATGATTTGCCATAATTTGGTTTTGACTAGTAACCACGTTCTTTATCATGTCCATCATCTTTTCCATGGGATCCTTAGAAGTTCCCTTTTCTTCTGATTCAGTGGCTTTACCCTTCTCTTTGTTGTAGGAAGTGTTTTCCCTAGTGTAACCTGGAATGTTGGACTTTCCTGAAGACTACATATTCTTTTCTATTTTCTTGACCAATTCCTGAGTAGTTTTTAGATTGGCCGACTCTTTGTCTCTTAACTAGTACCTCAAATCACCAGTGAGAGCTTTGATGTAGGATATAAGGATAGAGGAATCCTATGGATTGATGTATTTAGGGAGGTATGGAACCAAATGCCTGAATTTAGTGTTAAATTCATCCATGGTTTCATTCTCCATCTTCTTTATTCTATGAAGGCAATAAGTAGATGTCTTGGTTCCTTCCTTTCTCCATATTTCTTCTTAAAACCATCCTGGAATTCACTAAGAGTTTTATATATATTATCATCCAGGTCAAGGTACCATTCTCTTGCATCATATTCTAAGGATAAATCAAAGAGATTCATTTTGACATCATCACGATCATGGGCAATTTCATTGCAGTAACTGACCAGGTGCTTTTCAAACTTTCGGAGGTGAGACTTGGTAGTTATGGAATTAATGCCTTGAAATATGGGGAGATTCTTTATAGCATCATTTGGAATGGCATGGGAAGCACTTTCTATCTAAGAAAAATCAAGGGGTTTGAAGAATTTCGTCATTTCTTGAGATTGGTGGATATGACTCTCTACAAATATGTGATGGATATCTGAGAGGGATTGGTCTCCTAAATATTCAAGGTTTCTATGAGAAGTCTTCCTATTCAATCTTTCCCTAATAAACCTTTCAGGATCAGGTAGAGGATTGAATAATTGTCAATGGTTTCTTCGGGTAGAAATTCTTGGAGGGATGTTAGACAGTGGAGTATCCAGATGGATCAAGTTTTAATTTTTATCTTTAAATAGACAAGATCAATATAAATTTTTTATATCATTTTAGTTGTTTAGAAAAAATTTAAGCTAAGTCATACTCAAGAATAAAAAGATTTATCCCTGGCAATGGTGCCAAAAAGTGTTGCAACCTTTCACACACCTCGGGGGGGATGTGGCATAAATATTCAATCCACTCAGTGTGTCCTTGGGGGAAAGTATCGAGTCAAGGCTGTCACATTGTTCTTGACTCCTCCATTTAGGCTCAACTCCTCATGAAGCCAAGGGGGGTAGACCCTATTAAGTTACTAAGGAAAATTTTTTAGTATGATGATGTTAAACTGAATGAGTTACTTAGGAGTTTGAGATTTAACCATAAACAACCATAGATGAAAAGATACAAAAATGAGCACACAAAAGCACAATGCTGAGACACTATATATATATATATATAGAAAGAAAGAAAACAGCGAGTGCCTTAGAATGGAGTCATAAAATAATCAATGTACTTGCATGTGCTTGGAGTGAATGTTTTGATATTTTCTCTTGGTACATTTTAATTTAATGTGGAGTAAGAATAAATTAAATTAGGTGAGGGGGGTGTTACCACCTAATTTGTACTTAGTGGATTTTATCAAGTGAGCCTTGTGAACTGGACAAGGATAACTTGTTCAGACCTTAGAGGACCTTTGGAAGTACTTTTGGGAAGTGCTTGTTGTACTATATCACATGTTCATACCCCATGGGGGAATTGTAATAAATGTTATAGCATGATAATGTTTGTAAAAGACTCGGTCTCTAGACTTTATTTGTCAATCCAATCAGCCCAGGGTGTTTTTTCCCTTGGTCATTATTGGTTGTTGAATAAACGACTAATAATTTCCGAGTTTTTCACTCCATACCTCCAAAGTTGGGGTGGTCGGCTTGGCATTTAGGCCTATTGAGGTTATTAGAGTCTATGTGTCAATGTATAAAAATGCTAGACATCATGGTCGAATCATATGAACATGTCTAAGTCCCCCTAGGTTTTTTCAATTTTTCAATTTTTTAGTTTTTTCAGTGTTTTTTATTAAAAATTTAAATTTTCCAAAACTTAGGCTATTTTTTAATAGTTTAATTGGAAAATTGATTTTGCAATAAAAGTGGGCCAAATAATCAGTTTCAGTCATGTAGGTGCTCATTTTCAAGATAAAAGCACCATGTAAACCCATGGACCCACTATTTCCTAGTTTTGAGTGATTTTCCATCACTCAGGTCAGAAAGCCCCAAAAATCAATTATTGATTATTTTAATTAATAAATTAATGAATAATGGAGCAAATCCAAAATCATAAGGATTCTCAGCCGATTTGACTGAAATCAGTCAGATCTGAAGCAGATTGACTGGATCTGACAAATCCTTGACTGAAGGAGGTGATCAAATCAGATCCAAAGTTGATCTTCAGCATCCTTTATGGGGAATTTTTCCCTCCCTCTCTCCTCAATATATTTTGGCTCATCTAGATGAGTTTTGGTGGATGCTTCAGTCAACAGGTTGAGGTGTCAGTTAGATCAACTCTTTAATTGACAATTGCACTCAGTGAGACTCATATCTAGCTCAGTTAGACACATATCAGGCATTCATGGACTCTCAATCAGAATATTTGGTCTATCTCCTTAGGATTTGTGCCCCCCCTGGGTTGGATGTCCTGTTTTTTGTATATATCCAAGCACAACTCCCTCCTCCAAGCTAGTTAGAGCTGGATTGAAGGGCTTGCTATTGTAACTGTGTATTGATCATCATTTGTTGAAAAAAAGAGAATCTTTGGAGGCTCAATTGTGGAGTACCTTTCATGCGTGGATTATCATTATCATGCTGCATTCGAGGTGAAACTACTATTTTTTCAATTTTTTGCACTTAACTGTTGTCTTCCTGAATGGTTATCGAAATCATAGAGATAGATCATTGTAAGTAAGCTTACTTACTTCTATTTTGCTGCATATGTTTGAATGAGATAATACCTGTGTGCTAAATAAGATTATTTGCATGATGTATCATCTACTTCTCGTATGTATCTTCAAATCTAATGGTTCTGTTTGCAGGATTTGTTGTGTAGCTTATATGTTTGCCGTGACTGGAAGATCTATGGTTCAGGTTTGATTCCATTGGTTTCCAACAAATATTGCTAATATCATGCCCCTCCGTGCTTCACTACCAATTTTCCTTTGCAGATCTGCTTCAACAACAAGCACTTCTCTTCCCCTTTTCCTCCTTGAAAAATCTTAAATTTTCTTCAAAATGGTTACTATTAAGGATTCTTATTGCTCAGATCTGTCTCATTAAGAAAATTACACATATATATAGTTATTAAGGTCCCTTCCTAAGTCTATATCTTAGTTTTTTTTTGCATATAAAGTTACATTTTAAGAGATCTAGCTGAAATTACCATATTTTTGCAAGCATTTTAATGAAAATTTGTAGCTTTCTTTTAAGGTAGTTTCCTTTTCTGTAAGTTAAAATTTCATATTCTTCAATAAAATTTCACATATTATTGGCTTCCCAAAAGGAAATCCAAGATCCTTCTTTCCTTGGTTCCTGTTTTACCCTTTTAACTAGTTTTCAGCTTACTTTTTTTGGTTAAAAGTGAGCTGACCCAAAGGTACTTTCAGAGTGATTTTAGGAATATTTAAGTATAATATTATTGCTGTTTTTTATCATGTTTTACAGAAAATAAAGGAATCTTCTGTTTGGAAGTGGCCTCATGAGCGTTCAAATCCCCCCAGGGGTCTCCCATTTGACTAAAACCTTTAATTTTCGCACTTTGTAAGCTCTTGATTTCACTCCGTATAAGGATCAAGAGGAATTATATCAGTTATTTGATATTGTAACTAATTTTAATAAAAAATAATTTTTGAATAGGCTCTTTCGAGCCCATTCCCCATCCCCCTTGGGGGGATTTGCGTCTGTGTCTTTTTTTCACTTTTTCATTCATCTTTTTTAAATCTAGTGTAGCTATAATATGTAGGGTAGTATGATTTAATTCATTATCAATTTAATATTCCATATTTTATATTTCAAAGTAATCTTAATACTTACCCCACGACTTCCCAATTGACCCAAAAGGGGAAAGAGATTCGTGGTAGGACTAATTAGAAAAATAGAATTGTGTATCTGTTTTCTTTTCTATCATTTGTTTTTCAGCTATTATAAAATTAACCCCTCCTTGATTCCCTGATTGAGATCCACTTGGATCGAAAGAGGTTCCTGGAGAGTTTTCTTTTTTTTAACAAGAACACCCATCTTTAAAATTTACTAAAATTGACAAGACTCCGGTGTGTATGCTTTGCACTTGGTTGTGGTTCATCTGATCAATCCAGATGTATCAAAAGCACTTGAGTGAATAGTATAATTAGCACTCACTCTCCCAAATTAACAAAACAACAGGTGAAAATCCAACACCTAGATCAAACCATTGCTGTGAAAAAATACTCAAAGGAAGCGGGAACTTCTAAAAAGTGACCTCAGGGCACCAATCTCTGTCACACCCTAATGGGTGCATTATGAACAATAGCCCCAGAGACTCCATTCAGCCCACATAGTCCTTGCGGGTAGCCATGAAGGTTTAGTTTTGGACATACTCCGAGTACTCTCGGGCACATCTGGAGTCCACCCCTTTGCCTAATTTTAATCAATTCACACCTCAAATTTAACTTAAAACATACCAAGAGGCAATTGCAAAACATTCACTCCAAGCACATGCAGGTACATTGATTCTATTTTTTGAATCCATTCTAAGGCACTGGTTATTTTCTTGATTTATATATATATTGTGTCTCATCATTGTGCTTTCATGTGTTCATTTTTGTATCTTGTCATCTTTGATTGTCTATAGTTAAATTTCAAACTCCTAAGTAACTCATTCAGTTTAACATCACCATACTAAGTAATTATCTTTAGTAACTTAATAGGGTCTACCCCCCTTGGCTTCGTTAGGATTTGAGCCTAAACGTAGGAGTCAAGAACAAGGTGACAGCCTTGACTCGAGACTTGCCCCCAAGGACACACCGAGTGGCTTGAAGATTTCTGCCACGTGACCCAGGTGTGTGAAAGGAGGAAACAGTTTTTGGCGTCGTTGCCGGGGATAAATCTTTTTATTCCCGAGTACGAATTTTGTTTTCTTCCTTTTTGTTTTTTCTTTGTTTGATGAATGCTTAGAGTAGATATTTAATTTTCATCTGGCGATTCCACTGACTTTTTTCCAGTTTTTATTTTTACAAAGAAAAGCAAAAAATAATTTTTGTGAAAAGATTTATAAATGCTTATTTTTCTTTTTCACATAGAGACTCCATTGAAGGGATAAAACCTTGTTATCTCATAAACTTGTGAAGTTTTGTTGTGTGTAGATGAGCCCATGCGACATGTTAAAACCTTTAAATCTCATCACTTGAAAGATGCACCTTTTCAGTACACGGTTTAATCATTATATCAAATGCATACTATTAATTTTTGATATGGATGAATTAAAAAAGAAATGTGGTTCCCGATTAACCGTAATGTTTTGGCCTATCAATTTTTCAAACATCCCGATTTTTCCTAAATTTTGCAATGGTTTTGAGGATGCATATAACTAGCTTCCGACATTTCATGGAAATTATGGTGATTCGGCCATCTGGCATGTCAAATCTTTCCTTCAGTTGATTACTGAATTCAATATTCTTCATGAAGACAATATGATGGAAATGTTTGCTAGTACTTTTTGGGGTGAGGCCTATTGTTGGTTCTATCAAGGCCTTCCTAATAAATGTATAACTTCTTTTCCAAGCTTCCTTTGGATGTTTTTAGAGCAGTGGTATGATGATAGGGGTAGTATGATGGTTTTAAAAAGTTCCTTGAAAATATCTGTACCTTCTACCTATCTGGGATAGAGTATCACATGGAAACATATGATGGACCTTTCTCCCTGATACAAAGTATTGAAGATTTGGAATCACTTCTTGAACATTTAAGTGAAGAGGAAATCCCTGATACTCCCATAAAAAAGCATCCTAGAAGTTATTTAAGAAAGGAAGCAATTAAGCATATTCTTAAAGAATATGAGGTATCTCCCAATACACAGCAGGATTCTGAGGAAGGGAAAATCCAAGATGATCCTATTGAAGAGCTTCAGGAGGAGCCCATGATGGAACACATTGTTGAAGACTCTCCTCATGTCATCATAGCTGAAAACATTGAATATTTGAGGTATTCTCAAGTGTGTTACAATGCTGATATTTTTCCATAAATCCCTCTAGAGAAACCCACTGAACAACACATCCCAAGTGGTCCCATTGATATGTCCAAAAAGTTTCCTTTATTGAAGATAATATTGAATATCCTCTTCATGATATCATAACAGAAGCCTGTAAAGAAACTTATGATAAGATCAGTATGGTGTGTGGTGACACTAGACCTTGTTTTCCACATGTTGATGAAGGTTTGGAAAGTTTATTGCCTTGTAACATTTTATCTAAAGAAGATTGTTATGAATACAAGGAAGACATGGATAGGCAGGAGCATGGTGCCATGGATGAAGATTCCCCCACATATGACATGGATGGGAGTGATGACTATTGGAATTTCATAGATAATCCAAATTGTGAAAATCTTATGGAGAATCCCATCCAGGATATGTCCAACAAGGGGAGTGTCTATTCAAAAATTTGTGGAATTCCAAACTACGATACGTCCATAGAGGGGAGCATGGATCTGGATGTCTGGGAAAACTTTAGTATGAAAGAGGAGAATTCAGAATTTTCATGTGATCATTCAGATTCATATCATGTAGAGCAGCACAAGGGTATCAGTAATGAAGACATTGAGAAATAGTATTGTGGAAAGTTAGATGTGAGGCAGTCAGTGGAATATCAGTATCAACCATCTTTTTCACACATAGGGGTTCCTTATGATTTGGAGCTACTTGGGGCTTGTGCAACAAGTTATCATTTGATAATCCTTGGTGATTAGTATGATGATGTAGTCAATCATCCTCATCATGTTGATTGGTATATCAGTCCTATCCAGTTATGGATAGAAGCATCCTGCATGAGCACATACAAGTTGGGGAATAATTTTTATGACATTATTCATGCCTATGATCTCCCATCCATCCCGCCCATTCTGAATCATCACACAAGTTTGCAATTTCTGAATAAGGTATCCTTACTTTGGCTGGTAACCAAAGACAAGGAATTTTTTTTATGTTAATAAAATGCTTATGTGGTTACATTAGATTTTTTATTACACTTAACACTTTTTATATCATGCTTAGAGTAGGAAAATAAGCTCCTTGAAAGAGAGCATCTACTTTCTGCATTTCTATTTTATACTTAGCTATAATAAAACTTTCCTTCTTTTAGTTAGTTACATTTATTTTGTTTAAATAAATCAGCTTAATGGTTCATTCGGTTTTTTATAAAACTTGTGCTACTAAGGTTTTTCTTGTCAAGTTGAGATGTTTTTACAAGGTATATAAACTAGAGATTTTGATGTTCTCATATCCTCTCCTTTCCTTAAAGACCAGATCAATCACAAGTCCCACAGTTGGAGCTAGAATGTTACCACCTAAGTTGTACTTAGTGGTTTTTATCAAGTGAGCCTTGTGAACCAGATCACAAGGATAACTTGTTCAGACCTCAGAGGACCTTTGGAAGTACTTTTGGGAAGTGATTGTTGTACTATATCACATGTTCATACCCCATGGGGGAATTGTAATAAATGTTCTAGCATGATAGTGTCTGTAAAAGACTTGGTATCTTAGACTTTATTTGTCAATCCGATCAGCCTAGGGTGTTTTTTCCCTTGGTCATTATTGGTTGTTGAATAAACGATTAATAATTTCTGAGTTTTTCACTCCATACCTCCAAAGTTGGGGTGGTCAGCTTGTAATTTAGGATAATTGAGGTTATTAGAGTCTATGTGTCAATGTATAAACATGCTAGACATCATGGTCGAGTCATATGAACATGTCTAAGTCCCCCTAGGTTTTTTCAATTTTTCAATTTTTTAGTTTTTCAATGTTTTTTATTAAAAATTTAATTTTTCCAAAACTCGGGCTATTTTTTAATAGTTTAATTGAAAAAATTGATTTTGTAATAAAAGTGGGCCAAATAATCAGTGTCATTCATGTAGGTGCTCATTTTCAAGCTAAGAGAACCATGTAAACCCATGGACCCACTATTTCCTAGTTTTGAGTGATTTTCCATCACTCAGGTAAGAAATCCCCAAAAATCAATTATTGATTATTTTAATTAATAAATTGATGGATAATGGAGCAAATCCAAAATCATAAATCAGTGGATTCTCAGCCGATTTGATTGAAATCAGTCATATCTAAAGTAGATTAACTTGATCTGACAAATCCTTGACTGAAGGAGGTGATCAAATCAGATCCAAAGTTGATCTTCAGCATCCTTTATGGGGAATTTTGCCCTCCCTCTCTCCCCAACATGTTTTGGCTCATCTGGATGAGTTTTGGTGGATGCTTCAGTCAACAGGTTGAGGTGTCAGTCAGATCAGCTCTTCGATTGACAATTGCACTCAGTGAGACTCAGATCTGGCTCAGTTAGACATAGATCAGGCATTGATGGACTCTCCATCAAAATATTTGGTCTATCTCCTTGGGATTTGTGCCCCCCCTGGGCTGGATGTCCTGTTTTTTGTATATATCCAAGCACAACTCCCTCCTCCAAGCTAGTTAGAGATGGATTGAAGGGCTTGCTATTGTAATTGTGTATTGATCATCATTTGTTGAAATAAAGAGAATCTTTGGAGGCTCAATTGTGGAGTACCTTTCATGCGTGGATTATCATTATCATGCTGCATTCGAGGTGAAACTACTATTTTTTCAATTTTTTGCACTTAACTGTTGTCTTCCTGAATGGTTATTGAAATCATAAGGATAGATCATTGTAAGTAAGCTTACTTACTTCTATTTTTTTGCATATGTTTGAATGAGCTAATACCTATGTGCTAAATAATATTATTTGCATGCTGTATCATCTACTTCTCGTATGTATCTTCAGATTTAATGGTTCTGTTTGGAGGATTTGTTGTGTAGCTTACAGGTTTGCTGTGACTGGAAGATCTATGGTTCAGTTTTGATTCCATTGGTTTCCAATATATATTTCTAAAATCATGCCCCTCGGTTCTTCACTACCAAGTTTCCTTTGCATATCTGCTTCAACAACAAGCACTTCTCTTCCCCTTTTCCTCCTTCAAAAATCTTAAATTTTCTTCAAACAGGTTACTATTAAGGATCCTTATTGCTCAGAACTGTCTCATTAAGAAAATTACACATAGATATAGTTAGTAAGGTACCTTCCTAAGTCTATATCTTAGTTTTGTTTTTCATATAAAGTTACATTTTAAGACATCTAGCTGAAATTACCATATTTTCGCAAGCATTTTAATGAAAATTTGTAGCTTGATTTTAAGGTAGTTTCCTTTTCTGTATGTTAAAATTTCATATTCTAAAATAAAATTTCACATCTTATTGGCTTCCCAAAATGAAATCCAATATCCCAAGGAAATCCTTTCCTTGGTTCCTGTTTTACCCTTTTAACTAGTTTTCAGATTACTTTTTTTGGTTAAAAGTGAGCTGACCCAAAGGTAATTTCAGAGTGCTTTTGGGAATATTTCAGTATAATATTATTACTATTTTTTAGTAGTTTTGGTATAAAATAAAGGAATTTCCTGTTCGGAAGTGGCCTCAGGAGCGTTCAAATCCCCCCAGGGGTCTCCCATTTGACTAAAACCTTTAATTTTCGCACTTTGTAAGCTCTTGATTTCACTCCATATAAGGATAAAGAGAAATTATATCAGTTCTATGATATTTTAACCACTATTAATAAAAATAATTTTGAATAGGCTCTTTCGATCCCATTCCCCATCCCCCATGGGGGGATTTGCGTCTGTGTCTTTTTTTCACTTTTTCGTTCATCTTTTTTAAATATAGCATAGCTCTAATATACAGGGTAGTATAATTTAATTCATTATCAATTTCATATTCCATATTTTATATTTCAAAGTAATCTTAATACTTACCCCACGACTTCCCGGTTGACCCGAAAGGGGAAAGAGATTCATGGTAGGACTAATTAGAAAACTAGAATTGTGTATCTGTTTTATTTTCTATCATTTCTTTTTCAGCTATTATAAAATTAAAAACTCCTTGATTCCCTGATTTATATCCACTTGGATCGAAAGAGGTTCGTGGAGGGTTTTCTTTTGTTAACAAGAACACCCATCTTTAAAATTTACTAAAATTGACAAGACTCCGGTGTGTATGCTCTGCACTTGGCTGTGGTTCGTTCAATCAGTCAAGATGTATCAAAAGAACTTGAGTGACTAGTATAATTAGGACTCACTCTCCCAAATTAACAAACCAACAGGTGAAAATCCAACACCTAGATCAAACCATCACGATGGCAAAATACCCAAAGGAAGCGAGAACTTCTAAAAAGTGACCTCAGGGCATGGATCTCTATCACAACCTAATGGGTGTGTTATGAACAATAGCCCCAGAGACTCCATTCATCCCACATATTCCTTGCAGGTAGCTGTGAAGATTTAGTTTTGGACATACTCCAAGTACTCTCAGGTATATCTGGAGTCCACCCCTTCGCCTAATTTTAATCAACTCACACCTCAAATTTAACTTAAAACGTACCAAGGGGCAATTGAAAAACATTCACTCCAAGCACATGCAAGTACATTGATTCTATTTTTTGACTCCATTCTAAGGCAATGGTTATTTTCTTGCTTTATATAGATATTGTGTCTCAGTATTTTTCTTTCATGTGTTCATTTTTGTATCTTGTCATCTTTGATTGTCTATAGTTAAATTTCAAAATCCTAAGTAACTCATTTAGTTTAACATCACCATACTAAGTAATTATCCTTAGTAACTTAATAGGGTCTACCCCCCTTGGCTTTGTTAGGAGTTGAGCCTAAACGGAGGAGTCAAGAACAAGGTGACAGCCTTTACTCGAGACTTGCCCCCAAGGACACACTGAGTGGCTTGAAGATTTCTGCCACATGACCCAAGTGTGTGAATAGCGGTAACAGGGGGGACTCTAGATATACCTGAGGGTACTTGGAGTATGTCCAAAATGAACCTTCACAGCTACCCGCAAGGAATATGTGAGCTGAATGGAGTCTCTAAGACTATTGTTCATAATACACCCAAAGGTGTAACAGAGATTGACGCCTCGAGGTCACTTTTCAGGAGTTTCCACTTCCTTTGGGTATTTTTCCACCTTTTATGGTTTGTTCGAGGCATTGGATTTTTGTCAAATGATTATTGATTGGGGAAGGTGAAGACTAATTAAACTAGTCACTCACATTGCTTTTGATGCAGCTTGACTGATCGGATGAACCGCAGCCAAGTGCAGAGCATACACTTCGGAGTCTTGTCAATTTTAGTGACTTTTAAAGGATGTATTTTCTTAGAAAGAAAATAAACCCTCCAAGAACCTCCTTCGGGGTAAGTGGAGACCCAAAAGGGAGACCCCTAGGGGGATTCGGATGATCCAAAAGCCACTTTCGAACCAAATATTCTCCTCTTTCTATTATTCATACTAAAATATATTGAGCTTATTAGAATCAAATATTCCCAAAATCACTTTGAAGGTACCTTTGGGTCAGCCTACTTTAAACCAAACAAAACTAAGTTAAAACTAGCTAAAACGGTGAAAAAGGAACCAAGGAAAGAAAGCTTTCCTTGGGATCTTGGCTTGCTATTTGGACAGCTAATAAAATATGCACTGATTACTATATTTGATCTTTTTAAAACATAAAAATAAATCTAGATCATGCAACCAATGGATTCTCTTTAAATTGCCATGCAAAACGGATGATTTCCCTAATCTAGTTCTAGAATGCTATATGAAACACTTTAGGAATGAGATCTAGATTATGAGCCCTGAAATAACAGATCTATGTATGTTTTACTTTGAAATGATAGATCTAAAAAATGAAAAATCTTGTAAACAAAGTAACCAGGTAATTTTTTTTTTGGAAGAGGAAGAGAGAGAAAGAGCGCTTGAAGCCTTGAAGATCAGCCATGGAGCTTTCCGGTGGAATGTCGAGGGACTATGCCTTTGAGAAAGTTTTGGAGAAAGTGAGGAAGAAAACTAGATCAGCACCCTCTCCAAGATAGGAACCTACAACTTCATCCAAATACTTGCCAAAATGCTTGTGAAATTCGGTTAATACATAAACAGAGATTTCAGAATAGAATGCATATAAACTTATAAAACATGTTGAATCTAGATCTCTAAACATGTATAAAAAGGAAAGATATGGACAATAAACTTATTAACAAACTCCTTTCCTATCAAGATCATAATAAATTTATTATCAATCTTTAGCAATGGATCTACAAACAATCATCAAATTATGAACATAGATACATGTTACCTCAGTAAAACATGGCAATACTCATCCACACATACAATAACATGACATCGTCTTGCCTCCAAAGCTTCTCTTTATTTCAAATGAACAATAAAAATAGTACAATAGAAACAATACCTCAATCCCAATTCTAACTAGCTTGGAAGAGGAAAACTGAGCTTTATTTATAGCAAAAATAGGAAATATAGCCTAAGGGGGGCGCAATTTCCAAGGAGAGAGAGACTACAGCTGCATGTGGAGTGAATCTAGGCCTGATTTGTGTCTAACTGAGCTTTATCTAAGTCTCACTGAGTGCAACTATCAATTGTGTTATCTCCCAAAATAATTTTGTTTTGATAATATGAAGAATTGAACTCATGTAATGAAATATAGGAGTATGACTGATAAATTGAAATCCTCTGTTTTTTATTTGGATGAGAATTTTAAGAGTTATAGCTTTTGGTGGCTTAGGTGAGGCATATTATAGCTCATTAGCCACTGAAAGGTTATGATTCTCTAGCTAAATGATTGAACACGGGGTAAAAGAAAACCACCGAAAGCGATCTGGGCAAGAAGAGTCAAAACAACACTTTCGATGGCTTCGGCGAGACTCCAGAAGACTCATTAGCCACTGAAAAGGGTCGCTTCCAGTGGATAAGAGAGAGGAGCAAGAGGGATTTTAACCACCGAAAGCAAACAATGAGAACCATAGGGAAAAGTACATTCAATGGCTTAGGTGAGGCATGGAACAACTCATTAGCCACTGAAAGGGATTGATTTCGATAGATTAGAGAAAGATTCAGCACATATGATAACCACTAAAAGCAAGAAGATAAGCATCGGGTGAAAAGCACTTTCGATGGTTTAGGTGAAGGCTAGGGAATTTCATTAACCACTGAAAGGATAGGTTTTTGGCAGTTAAAAAGGTTTCCCAGTGAGGTCATTATCTACCAAAAGCAGGAATTCACCATGGCGACGGGGTAAAAGTTTCGGTGGCTTAAGCAAGAAAGACAAAACTTCATTAGTCACCAAAAGATGGATTTTCAGTGGCAAGCTGACGAACTCCCAAAGGTGATTAACCACTGCAAGGGAAAAATAGGAAAATGGTTGGGAAACTGTCACATATGACCCCATCAGCAATATGAATGATCATTTTGAAGCATGAGTATCCACCGAAAAGATATGGAACTATATGACTACGTGGGGAAATGAGTAAAAAGGGTCATTATGCAATTGGCAAAGGACTGATCTGACTAGGAACCCTCAATCTCCCTCCACCTGTCCAAATATCATCAGAAAGTCCATTGAATACTCTGGCTGATGTAGGTTACGATTACGTGGGAAAATAGATCTCAACGATCAAGCTGTTGTCATCATTTTCTGATCTCAGCCTCCATAATGGCAGAAAACCCTCATAATCAGAGCCAAGAGACTCCTTCTGAGTTCATTCTTGAAATTAGCATTTTCTTGAATAGAAAAACTAGCTCTGAACGAGCAGCCTCCTAAATCATACTGTATATAGGACTGAGAACTATTTTGCAGGTACCCAGGAGATACACCCATCAAGATGAAGAAGAGTGGTCCAGCTCTCAGGTAGGAGCTAGGTGATATCATTTATTTAGAAGCACATCAAGAGGTCTACATAATTTTTCAAGAGGTGGGCTGCTACAAGTTTTGTGAAAAAATACAAGGCTTCCATCAGCAGGTGGCTAAAGATTTTTCCCTCTCATTTGATGGTTCAAAAGCAGTCATAGGAAAGAGGAGTTTCTCATAGATGAAAAACTAGTCACTGAGGTGAAAAAACTCCCTTCCATAGGAGAGAAATGGTTCAAGACCACCATACAAAAAAATGTGGAATTCAGGTCTTACCTTAAGCCTAAGCATAGAGGAATGGTATGGAAGAAGACTATGCCATCATCATGGCTGGGAGAGAACTAGAAATAGCTGCTCGAGGCCATAGAAGTCTACTTAACCTTTGAAGGGAGATATAATAGAACATTGATCTACCTTTCAAACTCATGAATTAACTCACAGGTAGACGACCTCTCAATCTACCCTTTTATTTACACAGAAGTCTAGGGAAGATGGCACATCAAGTGAAATCCCAGCCATCCAAGATTGCTGGTAGGTTCTCCCACCATGGTATTATCTAGCTATTGGTCCAGGAATTGTTGAAGTGAAGGAATATGGCTTGGCCTCATTTTTGGTTCTGGAATGGCTTTGAGACAAGCCTTTAGCCAAAGGAGAAAGGGAAGTCTCTTTCCAAGAAACCCAGCACACCGAGGAGTGGGAGGAGAAGAAGGAGGGACATTTCCCCAGAAGTAGTGATAGAACAAACTCCCCCCCCTTCCAAGACCAAGAAGGAAAAAAGTAACTTGGACTTTAGTGAGAAGGGTCAAGAGGCAGAAGCACATGATGAGCATATCTTAAACCTACCCCACTCAGATTCTGAGGAAGAACAAGAAGCGGATGTAGCCCTAGCTCTGCAAATTGTACCATTGTCTGAAGCATTTCCATCCCCCACACGATAGGAGCAAGAGGAACCAGCAGAAAGGGATTCCTCTAGAAAGCCCAAAAGTCAAAATATCAATCAGCTACAGAGGCAGGTTTATGAAATGGAGGTCTTAGAAAGAGAACTTAAGAGGAATAATGAAACCTTGACTAGCAGGAACAAGCTACTGCATAAGTCATACATGGAGCAGAGAGAAAGATACATTTTTTTGAAAAGGATGAATTCAAGGTACATAAAGGAAAAAAATAGATTATACAGGAATGTTAGGCTCCAAAGGCTGCAGCTAAAGGAGGCCAAAGCAAACCCTAGAAGCCACCCAACTTTAGAAGCCCTAGCTGAAGCAGTAGTTAGTCTCCAGCCTTCTGAAACTAGCTAAGAACCTGTGAACACTCCTCACACGAATCCTGCAGAAGAGGAAATTTGATCAAGCAGGCCTGAAAAGACATTTTTGAGAAAAAAATGATAATTTTTGTAAGACATGGCTTTTGGTGGCTTAGGCAGACACTAGGGTAGTCCATTAACCACCGAAAGCGCCACTTTCGGTAGCTAACGGTTCTGATAGAAGGGTTTCTTAACTACCGAAAGCTGATAGAGGCTTAAAAGCAAGTTTTGGGAATATAGGAACAGTTTTGGGCAATTGCAGATGGCTCAAGGATGCAATACAAAGATAAAGGACACTGATGGAAGCATCAAAAAAGGATCTGTGTGAGGTCCACTATGACATAATAGTGCCAAAGGCCACCAACCCTAGCTGTCAAAGAGAAATCAGTGGTTTAAACTGGCAGTGGACCAGCAGCAATGATCACCAGCAATTACTTCAGTTATTTAAATGTTCATTCAGTGAACTAAATCTTGATTATAGTTAGACAAGTAGTTAGGTAGGGTTTCAAACCCTAATTTGCAAAAACTGTCACTTTTGTCTTTTTTTGAAAAAACAGATCCAAGTGTTAGGATCTATATACTTTGTAAAAGGATATAAAGCCTAAGATTGATTTTATAAAAAAGTTTCAACTTCAGGGATTTATAAACCTTTACTATTGTCAGGTTCTCATTTTACTCATTCTAGAATATAATCTCTTTTGTTATGATTTGTTCAGCCTTCATCTCTGTCTTTAATGTACTTATTCCTGAATGTGTATTTAGGTTATTTTCAAGTTGATTAATAGCTGAGAGCTATCATCCTATTGGTGTATTAATGTAATTTTCTTTATAAGTTCCATCCTTATCATGATTTAGCCATTTATATGCATATGTTTTGTGTGTAAATCTGCCATCCTGATGAGTTCTCCATCCCTGTACCTTATTGTCAACTTCTGAGTAGTTGTAACTAAAATCCTTGTAATTGAGTGAGTTTCATGCATGTCTTGAGAGTTGAAGGTTATATAGGTCACGTGACTTGATCCATATCGGAAAACCCTAAAAACATTGTAAGTTACCAGGAATCCTTGAGATACAACCTAGAGGAGTTTCCTGGAGTGATAACAAATTGGCACTGTTGCTGGGGAGAGGAGAGTGAAGCTCAGCTTCCCTAGGAGACGACATAGATCCTTTCTTTGATGATAGACAAATATTGGGCACTATTCTAGTTGTAATCATCTATCTGGCGACTCCATTGAAATAAGGTGGCTTCAAGAAGACCTAGTACCAGAGCAAACCCTCAGGGGCCACCAACAACACCAGTTTTAGATCCAAAAGAAATTTTGAGAAGAGCCAGGGCTTCACTAAGGCAGACTAGTAGTGCTGCACAGGAAGCCACATCAGGTATTTCAAGAAATCTCATTGCTATTATTTCTTCTACTGAGAAACTTAATTCTTAGGAATTTATAAATACATTAGAAAACTCTAGGGTTTGGGCATCTTCAAGCACTACTGCTTGTGAAGATCCAATCCCTAGTGCCTCCACTAAGATAAGTATACCACCACCACCTTCTCATCTAGTACCTTCATCAGGGATTCCTTCCTCAACCCTGTCCACACCCATTTCCAATATGTTTGCCTCTCAATTGACCAAAATGGAGAGGATCCTGGTAGCTAGGTATGCCCCCCTAAATTTTCCAAATCCCCTCTTAGACATGCCTACTAGAGATTACCTCAAGTATATGCCTAAGTTCACAGGAGAAGGGGATTTCATAGTTGAAGAACATCTAGAGGCATTTTACAGCTATGTTGAGAACATTAACATCGAGCAAGAAGATGTATGGACTAGGGATTCTGTGCAAAGCCTAGATGGGAAGGTTAGGAAATGGTTTAAGGAACTTCCTGCTGGATCGGTGGTAGGCATTGAGGCCCTAGATGACATATTTATAAAACATTATGGAGAGAGGAGAGACCACCTCTACTATATCATAGAGTTTATTAACTTGAAAAGAGAAAATGGGGAGTTTGTCTCCAAATTCACCAAGAGGTTCAACAATATGTACAGCAATATCCCCACTGAAATTAAGCCCATTGATACCTCAGCTAGGATAACTTATGCGAATGCCTTTGACTCTAATTTATTCCTACTTCTTAGAGAAAGGAGGTCTTCCTCCTTATCACTCATGCAATATGCTTCCCTAGAGGTAGAATCAAACATTCTGACATCTTAGAAGGTCAAAGGAAAGATAGACAGGAAGAAGTAGCCAGCAGACCCTATTAGGGATTCTTCATCAAAGAACAAGATTGAAAAAATGACTAAACTGTTAGATAACCTGACTAATAAAATGTCTAAACTGAAGGACCAAGGATAGATACCAGTGAGGGGTAAAGGGCCAGGTAACTTTGCTCCTCAAAACCCTAATTTTATCCCCTATAGAAGGGGAAACCCCTGAGTCTAGATTCTCAGAATGGAGAGGAATCAAGGGGAAGATCAGAGAATAAGAGCTCCATTCCATAATGTTGTATTAGAAGAAGATCCATAATTCATTCAAGAAGAAGGAGAAGCTGAAGACAACATCCACTACATGGAGGATGAGGTGGATTGTTCCTTTCTAACATAGGCAGAATATGAGGAAGCTCTGATTAATGAGCAGATCAATGAAGAGGCTTTATATCAGGCTGATGGTCAAGGATGGTATAATATAAGGTCTAGGCTGGTTTCTCCTCTCAAGAAGAATGTTGTACTTGTCAAATAGCCTGTTGCACCATCTAGGAAGGTTGTTGTGTTACCAAAAAAGGTGGTTGTCACATCCAAAGCATTGTAGAAACCAACACCTTCAACTATTTCTGATCAGGTCCAACTCAAATCTCCAGTGCATGAGTTAAGGTTCCTAGATAGGATGCATTATTCTTTAAACCTTGAGTCAGAAATCCAAAAAATTGAATATCCCTTTCCCATTAATTGAGCTAATGAAAAATGATGCATTCAAGTCCTCCAATATGAATTCCCTTTAGCCCAAGGTACACATGGACACTGAATTTGTGAACCTACAAGATGATAATCCTATTGTAACCCTAGGCCCCATGATCAAAGACCTAAAGGACTCATTCCTACCTTTCTACATATCCCTGAATATCCATGATAAAATCCTCCATAATTTTCGACTGGATTCAGGGGCCTCTCATAACCTAATGCCAAAGGCTGTGATGGATGAGCTTGATCTCAGCATCACTAAGCCCTACCATGATTTATTCTCCTTTGAATCCAGGAAGGTCAAGTGCTTGGGCCTCATTAAAGACCTTGTTGTGAACCTAACTCAACTACCTTCGAAAAGCATCATGATGAACATTGTAGTGGATGATATCCCTCCAAAATTTGGTCTCTTGTTGTCTCGATCATGGAGAAAAATACTAGGTGGAACCCTTCAGATGGATCTCACATATGCCACCATCCCCATGTTTGGAGGAGAGACCAAGAGGCTATACTGAGAAAATCAGTTGGCCTACATCATAAGCAAGGAGAGCAATTTAGTAAATCACCCCATCTATGCAGTGGACACTGATTTTGGTTCATGCATTCTAAAAATAGATGATTCTTAGCAAACATCAGTCCAAATCACTAAGCCCACATGTCAGTATCCCAAACAAGTGACCACAAGCAATCTAGACCATGTATTTTGATGGGGCTAGCACTCAAAGCTTTGTAGGTGCAGGTGTAGTATTGATCTCCCCATCCAAGGAAAACATTCATTTGTATTATAAGCTTGATTTTAAAACCACTAACAATACAGTAGAATATGAATCCTTTCTCCTAGGAGTTAAAGCTGCCAAGGAGATGGGGATCATGCACATGAGGATTTTTGGAGATGCATACCTCATTATACAGCAAGTCAACAACACTTTCCAAACAAAAAACATCAGACTAAAGGCCTACAAGGATGAGGTATGGAAACTCAAAGACTCCTTTATGTTTTTTGAACTGTCATATATAACTAGGGCTTTGAATCACCTGGATGATTCCCTGGTTGTCTCCGCAAGTCTGCTTATTCCTCCTTTACCTCGTAAGATCAGCTATGATGTTCAGTTTAAGTATAGACCTTCCCTGCTAGATAATGTCAAATTTTGGAAGGTGTTTGAGAATGATGAAGAGCTTAGTAAATTCCTTCAACTAGTAGATGAATTCTCTGATATACACATAGACCAGGAAAACCTAAACATCGAGGAATCCAAGCAGCTCAAGTTAAAATATAAAGTGGCTGATCATAACATTGTCCAATTACCCAGCAACTACATACCTCGAGGTCTAGTACCACTGGAAGATCTATTTGATCACAATGACATCCCTTTCAAGCCTGCCAAAAAGGAGCTAGATCCTGCTATCCAAGAGCAAAACATAGGGAGCCAAAGCCATCCAAAACTAATAAATCTTTCCACTAGGTTCACTGCTAATCAGAGGTCAAAGTTTTGTAGTCTGATAAAAGAGTTTGCTGATGTCTTTTCCTAGGAGTATAGTGACCTAAAAACCTATGACACCAATATCATCCATCATAGGATTCCTTTGGAGAAGGACACCATCCATTTCAAGCAGAAGCTGAGATCCATCAGTCCTCTTCTATTACTAGTAATTGAAAAATAAATCCTTAAGCTCCTCAAAGCCAAGATCATAATCCCCCTCAGATATTCCAAGTGGATTGCAAACCTAGTAGTGGTAAGAAAGAAAAATGGAGAGCTGAGGTTGTGTGTGGATTTTAGAAACCTGAACAAGTGTTCCAAGAAAGACAGCTATCCACTGCCCAAGATAGAACACCTATTGCAGAAAGTCTCAGGGGATAGTGTTATGTCCTTCATGGATGGCTTCTCTGGATACAACCATGTTGTTGTGCACCCTGATGACCATGATAAAACTACCTTTACCACCCCTTGGGGCACCTTCATGTATGCTAAAATGCCATTTGGGCTAATGAATTTTGGGGCTACTTTCCAGAGAGCCATGGACCTAGATTTTGTAGGGATGAAAGATAAATTTGTGCTGATATATTTGGATGACCTAATAGTTTACTCTCATAGCTATCATTACCACTTGTAGCATTTGAGGAAGGTATTTCTAAAGTGCATAGGGTATGGAATATCACTCAGCCCTAAGAGGTCCTAGTTTGCACTCAGTGAAGGAAATCTCCTAGGCCACATAGTCTCAGCTGAAGGTGTAAAGATCGATCCAGTAAAGGTGGAAGCAATCCAGAAACTGTCAATACCAAGGTCAAAAAGAGACATTTAGTCCCTTTTAGGCAAGATAAACTTTGTCAGGATGTTCAGAGCAGGTAAAGCATATAACAGTCATGCTAAAAAAGGATGCAGAAATAAAATGGACTGACCAGGCAAGAAACTCTTTTGAAGACATTAAGAAGGCCATCACGGAGGCCCCAACCTTGATTAGTCCTGACTACACCAAGAGTTTTTACATTTTCTCTTTTGCATCCTACGACACAGTAGCAGCTGTACTATTACAAAAAAATGATGAGGGTCTTGATCATCCAATTGCATTCTTCAACAAAACCTTGAGAGATGCTGAGCTGAAGTATGATCCAATTGAGAAACAGGCTTATGCTCTCATAAAATCCTTGAAGACCTTCAGAATCTACATTCTCCATGCGAAGGTCATTGCATATGTCCCTTCAGCTGCTGTGAAGGATGTTTTGACTCATCTTGACATTGATGGGAAGAGAGCTAAGTGGATTTCCAAGCTCATTGAGTTTGATATAGAAGTGAAACCCGCTAAGCTGGTGAAGGGACTAGGTATGGCCAAATGCATGGCTAAAGAAAACTGTGAACTGATGGGAATAAAATTCACATGTGTCGAATCAGCAAAGGAGTAGACTGTGGTAGCAGCAGAAGTAGATGAAGATCAGAATGGAATTCCATCAATAGCTGAAAACATATCTTCATGTGAGTGGTACTCATGTATTATTCAATTTTTGCAAAAATTAGAAGTTCCTCCTGATCTCACTCCTAACCAAGCACGATATCTTAAGTTAAAATATGTTAAGTTTTGCATAATTGACAAACTGTTGTACTAGAAAGATCAGTCTGGAGTTTTCCTAAGGTGTCTAGATAAAGAAGAAGCAGAGCAGATCATGCATCACTTTCATTCCAGCACATGTGGGGGCCACCACTATTGGAAAACCACATCCCACAAGATCTTAAGAGCAGGATACTATTGGTTAGTCCTCTTTGTTGATGTATGCACTTTTGTAAGGGCCTGTGACCAATGCCAAATATTTATAGGGAAGCAACAACTCAAATCCTTGCCCCTTAGGCCTATTGTGGTGATTGGGCCTTTCCAAAAATGGGGTCTAGATTTCACAGGTTAAATAAATCCATATTCTAGTGGACTTCATAAATGGATCTTAGTAGCCACTGATTAATTTACCAAATAAATAGAGGGAGTATCCACTAGGAATGCAACTCATCAAGTCATCATGAGAATTTTATATGAAAATATCTTTAGCAGGTTTGGCTACCCAGTAAGGTTAGTAACTGGTAATGCACCAGCTTTTAAGGCTAGGGCATTAGTCAAAATGTGTGAGTCAATGGGAATTCAACTAGTGCATTCCACATCCTATTATCCTCAAGGCAATGGTCTGGCTGAGTCATCCAACAAAATCTTAGTCAAAATCACTAGGAAACTGCTGGAAACAAGTTAGCAAAGTTGGGACTCAAAGATGAAGTTTGCTTTATGGGCTGATAGGGTAACAAAAAAAAGATCCACAAGGACTTCTCCATTCAATCTAGTTTATGGTACTGAGGCCATTTTTCCAATTCAGCTCATTCTTCCAGTGGCAAAATTCATTCAATAGGAGGAAGATGAACCAAATGATATGGTGAGGAGGATGATGGACTTGGTGGAGTTACAACAAATCAGAAGCCCATCAATAGAGGATAAATGGCATGTCTGACAAAAGAGCAAAACTAGACAACTTCCAAGTTGGATATTGGATCCTCAAGTGGGATACTGTCAGATAGAACAAAGGAAAACATGGAAAATTTTACTCTTTGTGGATTGGCCCTTTTGTGATAGCCTAGGTACATAAGAATAACACTTTCAAATTGCAGAATCTAGAAGGGGAAGAGGTATTTGATGGCCCAGTGAATGGGCATTTTCTAAAAATCTACTTTGTTTGAGGCTCTGAGGCCTTATTATTCTAAATTAGCATATAGTAGTTTGTTTTTTCTTACAGAATAAAATCCATTCCCAATGGAATAGTAAATGATAGTGTTAAGTTGCTTAGTTTCTTTTAGGGAAAGGAATTTTGGACTGGGATTCTTGCGACCTCACTGGGAGGTTCCCATCCCCAAGTAGGAGCCAGATGTTATCTCCCAAAAGAATTTTATTTTGATAATATGAAGAATTGAACTCATGTAATTGTTAGAATAATCAACCCATAGTATTTACCCACTTAGACATTATTTCATTTGTTTTGTCTTATTTTCCTAGTCCATGAGTCCCACCATGTGCAAGTT
>LPNX011235319.1:129949-206765 GCA_001517045.1 Pseudotsuga menziesii
AATGAAATATAGGAGTATGACTGACAATTTGAAAGCCTTTGTTTTTTATTTGGATGAGAATTTTAAAAGTTATAGCTTTTGGTGTCTTACGAGAGGCATATTATAGCTCATTAGCAACTGAAAGGTTATGATTCAGAGGCTAAATGATTGAACACAGGGAAAAAGTGAACCACCGAAAGCAATCTGGGAAAGCAGAGTCAAACCAACACTTTCGGTGTGTTAATGTAATTGTAACTTCAGAATGTATTCACTTGTATTTCTTATCTATTGTAACCCGATGTTTATTCTGGGATGTTCTAGTGTCATGTCATGCCTCAATGTTCTGATCATGAGAATCAATAATGTAAACAAGTCATGTCAAGTCATTTTGGGTAACCCTCCTATTGTCTAAGGGATAAAGTCCCCGCAGTTTCAGGGAACTAGGGTTATTAGACTCTCTTAGTTAGGTCGGCCCTAGTAGGGTTTTAGTCATGTTAGGATTAGTATAAATAGAGAGCTGGACTCTCTATTTAACACACATCTAATACACACTCAAGTGTAGCACATAATTGAGGAAGAGAAAGACACTGGGGCAAGAGGAAAGAGCTTACTGTTGTCAGGAGATTGTCTTACTGTTTTTGGGTTTCACTTTGGTGCTGATTCTATCTCTAAGGAAGTTGCGGGGTTTTCTCCATTTATGGTTTCCCTGAGGAAAAACATTGTGTTCATTTTCTCTTCTATTTGATTGCTGTGCTTGTTGTTCACTCAGTTAAAGATCCTAATGATATGCTAGCTTAATGTTGAAAAATTAACATGGTAGCAGAGCTAAACTGAGAAGAAGACACTGTGAAGCTGTGGGAAATAGGGATTCCTATTTTTTTGATCTCTCTCCATATATTTTCAGAAAAATTAGGGTAGAATAACTCTCCTCCCTAGGGTGCATCTTTTTGTCGAAGCAGAATCCAATTCTGAGGTTTTTCAGTTTTGGACCCGACACTACTGCCGGAAATTAGGGATTTTCACAGAAGTGGAATTTTTCAGTGAGCCTAGGCTTGGATTGATCTCCTCCCCAAAATAGAAGTTAGGGATCAAATTCAAAACATTTGGTTGGATATAACTCCATAAAAGAAAAACCCTAATTTTCTCCTGAACAAGCACTGGAGGATTTCAACTCCAAATCCAAATCTGACATCTTGACCTGGTAAGATCTAAATCTTTTGTATTTCCATTTGAGGTTCTCAGCTAAGATGTCTCTTCATACCAAGCTTGATGAAAATCTTGATGGAGCTAATAACTTTTGAGCTTGGAAGTACAGGATCTCCCTGGTCCTGGAAGAAAATGAGTTGGACTCCTATATCTAGGAGGAGGTTACGGTTCCAGAGGCAGATGAAGCCAAGGGCTTACATAAGAGGAATTTGGTGATGGAAAAGAGTATTATTGTAGATTCTATCAAGGATCACCTCATTCCACAGGTGTCCTCCCTCAAGACACCTAAAGCCATGTTTGATGCCCTAACCAAACTATTTGAAGGGAAGAATATCAATTGGAAGATGACTCTAAGGAACCAGTTGAACATAATTCACCCCATAAGGTGAAACTTGGGGATGACTACCAATATCCCATAAAAGGTAGTGGTGAATCCTCCTACAATCTAGACTCTATAAAGTCTATGAAAATCAAGGAGTTTCTATTTGTACCAAGATTAAAGAAGAATCTTCTATCCATATCGGCACTAGATGCAAAAGGCATGAGGGTTGCATTCATAGATGGTCAAGTAATCATGTGGCCAAGAGGAAATACTATTGATGATGCAATAGTGATTGGAGAACAAGAAGGAGGTTTATAATGTTAAATTTTCATATGCTTAACTAAGACATTAGTATTTCATTTCATTTTCATAACAAAAGCATATAAACAGGATCAATGAAAGATAGACAAGCACAACCATACAAAAGGAACACAAAGATTTATCTTGGGAAAACCCTAAAGGGAAAAACCCAGCAAAATCTTCCTCAATATAGATGTCCCCAAAAATATAAAAGATAAAACCAGCAAGGAGATCAAAGACTAATCCTCCTCCTTCTCCAGCTACTTCTCTTCTCCACTAATGTACTACACAAGTGAGAGTGTGTGTCACAAATGCGAAGAGCTACACCTCTATTTATATTCATGCGTTCACTTCAATTAAATCATCTAACATGTAGGCTTGAGTTAATCATGTAGGCTCAAGTAACCACACTGGGGTGCTAATGACCCACCTTTACAATTAGAGGGGACAACCTCATGACTCTTATTAGTTCTTTTGATTAGAAGCATCGGGGTACAATATAATACAAGTGGTTCTCCCGGTAGGACCCTCAGGGACCACAAAAGATACATATAGAATATTCTTCTAAGTTACAATATTTCAACACTCCCCCTTAACGAGAAGGGTATTCTATAACAACATCAACAACAACTATAATAGGAGAGAGATAGAGGACATCATCAACATCATCAAGGTGATACATCTATAAATCATTGGGATCTTTTCAACATCATGTAGTCTTCATATTAAATATTTAGTCTTCAGCATCATCAGTACTTTGATTGCTTCGATCAACAACATCTTTAGCATCTTGAATCTTCAATCAGCAACAACATCTTCAGCACTTTGACCTTTCGATCAGCAACATATTCAACACTTTGACCTTTCGATCATCAACATCTTCTTTAGCACTTTGGCCTTTCAATCAGCAACAACATCATCATCATACTCTGATCTTTGGATCAGAAACATCATCATGAAAACATCATGAAAACATCATCAAAACATCAACATCATCATCATCACACTCTGATCTTTCAATCAGAATCATCATTATCATCAGGCTCTGATCTTTAGATCAGAAACATCATCAACCAAACATCATCATACTCTAACATCAACTCATCATCATATTCTGATCTTTTGATCAGTACGTCATCATCATCATACTTTGATAATACAACATCATCATCATCAGGATCTCATCATCATCACATTCTGATCTTTCGATCAGAAACATCATCATCATCATCGCATTCTAATCTTCTGATAAAAAAACATCATCATCATCAGCAACATCATAATCATAAGAAACTTCTAATCTTCCAATCAAAAAACATCATCATCATCATATTCTGATCTTTCAATCAGAGAACATCATCATCAGCAACTTCTGATCTTTCGATCAAAGAAAAATCATCATCATCATATTCTGATATTTCGATCAGAGAACATCATCATCAGCAGCAACTTCTGATCTTTCGATCATAGAAACATCATCATCATCATATTCTGATATTCAATCAGAGAACATCATCATCATCAGCAACAACATCATCATCATATTCTGATCTTTCAATCAGAGAACATCATCATCAAGACATCAACATCATCAAAACATCAACATGATCCTTCCTTTGGGAATTACGGGATTTAGGTCTTTATGGAGTTACCAATGATCCTTCCTTTCGGAATTATGGGATTTAGGTCTTTATGTAGTTACTAACGATCATTCCTTTTAGAATTATGGGATTTAGGTATTTATGGAGTTACTAATGATCCTTCCTTTCAGAATTATGGGATCAACACATTTGTGGAACTCAGACAATCCTTCCTATTGGAATTACGGGATCAACACATCTATGGAACTCAGACAATCCTTCCTATTGGAATTACGGGATCAACACATCTGTGGAACTTAGACAATCCTTCCTATTGGAATTATGGGATCAATTTAATGATCCTTCCTTTCAGAATTATGGGATTTAGGTCTTTACAGAGTCACTAAAGATCCTTCCTTTCAGAATTACAGGATCAACACAGATGTGGAACTCAGACAATCCTTCCTATTGGAATTACAGGATCAACACATCTGTGGAACTCAGACAATCCTTCCTATTGGAATTACAGGATCAACACATCTGTGGAACTCAGACAATCCTTCCTATTGGAATTACGGGATCAATTCAATGATCCTTCCTTTCAGAATTACAGGTTTTAGGTCTTTATGAAGTTACTAACAATCCTTCCTTTCTAAATTACAGGATCAACATAGATGTGGAACTCAGACAATCCTTCCTCTAGGAATTACGGGATCAACACACATTCTCGAGTACTGAAGTCACCGGATCCATTCTGAACCAAATTTCAAGGATGATACAATCCTACCACATTCACGAGGACCAAGATCTTTGGATACATTTTGAACCCAGGTTTAGGGATGATGCAATCCCACCACTTTCACGGGGGCCAAGACCTCCAAATACATTTTGAACCGAGGTTTAGGGATGATGCAATCCACCAATTTCATAGGGGTCGAGACCTCCGGATACATTTTGAACCGAGGTTTAGGGATGATGCAATCCACCACATTCACGGGGGCCGAGACCTCTAGATACATTTTGAACCGAGGTTTAGGGATGATGCAATCCACCACATTCACGGGGGCTGAGACCTCCAGATACATTTTGAACCAAGGTTCAGGGATGATGCAATCCCACCACATTCACGGGGGCCAAGACCTCCAGATACATTTTGAACCAAAGTTCAGGGATGATGCAATCCCACCACATTCATGAAGACCGAAGTCACCGGATATATTTTGGACATATGTCCCAGGATGATACAATCCCTCTTCATTCTCTAGGACTAAGGTCGTCGGATCACTTTTGGACATATGTCCCGAGATGATACAATCCCTCTTCATTCTTGAGGACCGAGGTCACCGGATCACTTTTGGACAGATGTCCTGGGATGATACAATCCCTCTTCATTCTCAAGGACCGAGGTCACCGGATCACTTTAGGGTAGATACCCAGGGATGATACAATCCCACTGTAACATCACTACTCCCCCTTTCAAGGAAGGTTCTTCTGAACCTCACCAAGCTTGTCTCAAAAGTGTTTGAACTTTACTCGAGATAGAGGCTTTGTTAGCACATCAACAACCAAACCATCATCATCTACATCTTCAGTATGTGAATACTGAACTATCACCATCTGTATCTCCAGTATGTGAATACTGAACTATCACCATCTGTATCTCCAGTATGTGAATACTGAAAGCATCATCATCTATATCTTCAATATAGAAATGCTGAAAGCATCATCATCTCTATATTCAGTATAGAAATACGGAATCACCATCATCTGCATCTACAATATGTAAATACTGAAACATCATCTATATCTTCAGTATGGGAATACTTAAACATCATCATCTGCATCTGATCTCGTATGTAGAAATACCAGATTTCTATGTGTTACGATGGAACACAGGGTTCTCTGTCATCACAACTCTGGTTATCACATAGAATCATTGTAGTATCCATCTTCAGTTCAAAGAGAACTTATATTAGCTTCCAAATCCATATGGCTTCACAACTTAGCAGAGCAATTTGCTATGTATCTTGCTTCAGCCATGCTACGAGAAAAATTGGACTGTTTCCTGCTAAACCATGAACTTGTAGCAGACCCCAAATAAAAGCATCTACCTAATGTGCTTTTCATGTCTGAGATACTTCCAGCCCAATATGCATCTCTGTAGCCATACAATCTATACTCATGGCTACCATCATAATATAAACCAAAGTCTATAGTCCCTTTCAGATATCTCATCACATGTTTTGCAGTTACTAGGTGAACCCATCTTGGTTGAACAAGATATTGAATTAAGGTGTTCAAAGCAAAACAAATGTTTGGTCTGGTATTTGTGAAGTACATCAATGACCCAATGATATGTCTATAATGAGTCATATCCACTAACTCTGATGAGTCATCATCTAACAGATTCAGGTTGGAGTCCATGGGTGTGGCCATGGCTTTGCATTCCAACATATTGAGTCTCTTCAATATCTCTATCGCATAATTTCCCTGAAATATTTCTTCTGAACTTTGCCATACTTCCAGACCTAGGAAATAATGTATTAACCCAAGGTCTTTCATATCAAATTCTTTTGCTAGTTTCTTCTTGCTTTCCATGACCTGTTTCTCATTTTCTTTCAAGGATAATTCATCCACATATAATAACAGGATGACAAGTTCATCTTCTACAACCTTGAGATAAAGGTTAGGATCAGCTTTACTCTTGGTAAATCCCATGCTTGACAAGAAACTATCTATTCTTCCATACCAAGCTCTGGGAGCTTGCTTCAGGCCATAGAGGGCCTTCTTTAACTTGCATACATGATTCCATATGGCTTCAACTTCAAATCCTCATGACTATTCGATGAAAAAACTCTTTCTCAATCATACCATTAAGGAAGGCTTGTCTTTACTTCACCATGGAAGAAACTACCATGATAGTTCTGAAGGAAGTGTACCTTACTTCCTGGAGTAAGTGTCTCTTTAGAATTAATTCCCTCTTTTTGAAAGAAACCTTTGGCCACAAATCTTTCTTTATACTTCTCGATACTTCAGTCAGCTACATGCTCTATTTTGTATATCCATTTGGAGGATACAATACTCCTTCCTTCTAGTTTGGGAACTATATCCCATACATCATTCTAGTATTCTTTCATCATGAGTTCATCTTGTTAGATCATAAACATATCCTAGTCTTCTGCATTCAACTTTGAAGGTTGGAACCCACTTTACTCTTGGTAAAGTCTCGATCCATCAAGAAGTTGTCCATCATGTCATACCGTGTCGAACTCTGATATCTTCTGTAGTCACTCCCCCTGAAGTGGAGTATTATCTTCCTTCTTCATTCTGTACAGGTGGTTCTATGCTTGATATATACTATTCAAAAGAGTATGTCATGTCATAGTCTATTCTTTCTGAGGAAAATCACAAACCTTTCTTTGTACACTTGTTCTTGTATATCCATATGGAGGATACTATGTACTTCCATTTATGTCTTGAAATCATATCGTATACATCATTCCCCATTATCAACTGTTATTATTTGATCATAGTTTCTTTTATAGCATTCTTTTCTTCATCTTGAGTTATCTCTCATACCCATGGTGGTCTTCATCCTTTGAGGTGGATCTACCGCTTTCTGAAGCTCTTTCTTCCGTCATGGTGTCTCTACCCCTGGGAGCTTCATATTCATGTTTATTGAATTGTCATCACTTGTTCTTTGGAACAAGTCTCATCCTTATTTTCTTGTAGGAGGTTGTATAGGACCTTTCCTACAATTCAAATGCACCAGTTGCATGGTTAGAAATATTTCATGAACATATGCATAACGACAAATTCTTATGAATCATGGAACTATTTAGCCAATACAACATTCATCCATGTCTCACAGAAACTTTCTAGATGCCTTCCATCTCTACCATGACATCATTGAGATTGTGCACTAATCCAATATGTCAGCAAAGAGGTTTGATAAGTAGCATTGGAGAGTTGTATAGCACCATGAGCTACTTATGCATATTAGTAGTATTAATGTAAACAATCTATCATGCATAACACATCAACTGAATATAATCAAATGTATAACAAAACAATATCATGAAATGGCAACTGAATAATTATCTTTTATTTGTTTCGTAGGTATACTCCATCTTGATCATTCTGCTTTATCATCTTCTTCATTCATGAAATCATCATTTCTTATCCAAATGATAAGATGAATAAGAGGTTCTTCAAGAATTGAGTTTTTCATATTCCTCATCACTTGAGGGATCTTATTTGAATGGTGAGAGCTTGATCTTTAATTGCTCCCATATTCTTCTTCTCTTCTTATTAGTTGAGCTAAAATTAATCACTTGCTTTTGGCATACATTATTCTTCTACCGCTTCAAGTTGTTTTGTATTCTAGATCTTCACATTCTTCAACTGTTTTCTCAAAGCCATCTTCTGATTTAAGTTCTTATCTTCAAATATCTTGATCAAGGAATAAAACATATTCGGTGTCTTTAGGGAATACACTTGTGGTATAACTTGATTCATGATTGAATCAACAATGATCTTCTTGGCCTTGATCAAGTTCTTCTTGTGTAAGGCTTTGAGCCTCATCTTCGTATGGAACTGGAACCTCTCTACTCATGTAGGTGTCCAATTCATTTTCTTCAGAGAGATCAAATACTTCCATTCTTGGAAGTTGTCAACTGATGTGATATATCACTTTGAAATGAGAACCTCAAATGCAAATAGCAAACTATTAGATCTTACCGATTTGAGGTGTCCATCCTGCTTCTGGAGCTGGCTGATCTAGGGTTTGTCAGAGAAACCCTAATTTTCAAAACTTGAAATATTTCAGATCTGATTGGATAGAAAGATATATATCTTCAAATGGATCTGTCCAATGTACTCATTTTCTAAAAACAGTGGAGGGAATCTCCTGGAACAGGAAGCCCTAGTTTTCCAATTTCTTCTGCAGAAATGTCTGTCACTGTTTCTGTGATATCTTTGAAATTAATGCTGCTTTATGTCTGAAATTTTGAACTGAAGTAAACTCGCATGTCCCTGATCCAACACCATAGGGTTCATCAGAATTGGTTTCACCAATTGGGATTTATGATCATTTTCCCAGGTTGACCTGTTATAGGACTGTTCAGAACAGCAAAGTTGTATGGCATACCACGTGTCACTGGTTCATCTTCTGAGTCTAATCTTCGGACTGTGCAGAAATTCCTGTTACTGTTTCTATGATATCTCTAAAATTACTACTCCTCTATGTCTAAAATTTCTCAATAAGGTAGCTTCACATGTCCCTGATCCAGTACAATAGGTTTCATCAAAATTGGTTTCACCAATTTTTATTTATGATCCTTTTCCCAAGGTGACCTGTTATAGGACTGTTCAGAACAACGAAGTTGTACATCCTGCCACATGTCATTGTTTCATCTTCTGGTTCTAAACTTTGGATCACAAAATTTAATGTCTGTGATTTTTCTATAACATCTTCAATAATTCCATTTGGATCTATGTATCCCAAGCTACAATAGTTCTCCCCCGGTGTCCTGTTTATGGATGAATTCTAGAAGACGCTGGAACCCTAACTTGGAGGGATCATATATCCAAGAATATATCGAATCTGAGGTGTAATTTTGGACACATTGTACATCAGGATTTTATCTTCATCCTTTAAAATTTTCAGCTCCTTATTCTTCACCAATATCGGAATATAGCGAAAGTACCAAAACTTAGCAGTTTTAGTATTTAGGGTTTTTCTAGCTCGGGGTCAAACTAGGGTTTGAATTTCCTGGAGTTTCACCCAAAATATTAATCCAAGTCTCTAAAATTCAATTTTGATGAGGAGAGAAATCCTATGCTAGGCTCACTAAAAAATTCCTCTTCTGCAAGAAGCCCTAATTTCTTGCACCAAAAAATGAAAATGCTCAGAATCGAATTCCGCTTCGACAGAAAGATGCGCCCTTCAATGGAGAGTTAACCTAGCCTTCTTTTGCTGATCGATTGTGGAGAGAGAACCAAAAAGTAATAATTCCTAGCTTCTGTAGCTGAACAATGTCTTCTTTTAGGGTGGCTCTGATACCATGTTAAATTTTCATATGCTTAACTAAGACATCAGTATTTCATTTCATTTTCATAACAAAAGCATATAAACAGGATCACTGAGAGATAGACAAGCACAACCATACAAAAGGAACAAAAAGATTTATCCTAGGAAAACCCTAAAGGGAAAAACCCAGCAAAAGATTCCCCAATATAGATGTCCCCAAAAAGATAAAACCAACAAGGAGATCAAAGCCTGATCCTCCTCCCTCTCCAGCTACTTCTCTTCTCCACTAATGTGCTACATAAGTGAGAGTGTGTGTCACAAATGAGGAGAGCTACACCTCTATTTATATTCATCCATTCACTTCAATTAACTCATCTAACATGTAGGCTTGAGTTAATCATGTAGGCTCAAGTAACCACACTGGGGTGCTAATGACCCACCTTTACAATTAGAGGGGACAACCTCATGACACTTATTAGTTCTTCTGATTAGAAGCATCGGGGTACAATATAATACAAGTGGTTCTCCCGGTAGGACCATCAGGGACCACAAAAGATACATATAGGATATTCTTTGAAGTTACAATATTTCAACATATAAAAGATGAAGGGCCATTCATAACAAGCTATGGTCCATGAAACAGTAGAGCCAAATGAACTATGGCATAGAAGGCTTGCACATGTGCATTATAGAGCACTACCACTTGCAAGAAAAGCTGTTGAAGCTCTTCCAGAAATTCAAGAAAAACATGAAGGAGTCTACAAAGGATGTGCAAAAGGGAAGAATACAAAGAAGAAATTTCCAAGTAGCGAGAGCAAGGAAAAAGGAATCTTGGAATCATCGACTCCGATGTATGCGGACCAATGTCATCAAGTTCACTAAGCGGGTATGTATACTATGTTTCTTTCATTGATGAATTTTCTAGGAAGACATGTATTTACTTCATGAAGAACAAAGATGAAGTCTTTAGCAAGTTTAGGGAATCCAAAGCCTTGATTGAGAACCACACAGAAAAGAATATCAAGACCTTTTGATCAGATAACGGTGGAGAATTCACATGAAATGAATTCAAAGACTTATGCAAAGAATCAGGGATTAAGAGGGAGTTGTCCACTCCTTACAATCCACAATAGAATGGGGTTGCAAAAGGGAAGAATAGAACTATCATGGAAGCTGCAAGAGCAATGCTTCATGATCAGGATATTCATATGCATCTATGGGTAGAAGCATATAGAATAGCGGTGTATGTACAGAACTATACTCCACATAGAGTACTTGAGAACAAGACTCCTGAAGAAGTATTCTTCGGTAAGAAACCAGAAGTCATCCATATGAGAATATTCGGCTATCCAGTGTACATACACATACCAAAAGAAAAGAGAAAAAAATTAGATCCTTTAGGAAAGAAGGGTATATTTGTGGTATACTCTGAAAGCTCGAAGGCTTACAGAATATACTTCCCATGATTCAATAAGATTGACATCAACAGGGATGTAACATTTGATGAAGACACAGCTTACAACAAATCTAGAAAGAGACCTGCTGAAGAACCTAAAGAATCAGAAGCTCCTAGAATTCATGATACAACCATGAATGAATAAATTCAAGAAGAATATCAAGAATTTGAAGAACCACAAAGACCTATAGATCCACCTCTGGAGAAGAATCCTCACAAGATGAAACCTACTTAGGTACGAGAAATTATCCAAGGTGCAGAAATATATGGGGTTCCAGAAGAGAATCACAGAGAAAGAAAGAGAACCAGATCTTGCTCTGGATATGTAGCCTTACTATGTGACTTTATCAAAGAAGAAACTTCTAGTTATGAAGAAGCGGTAGAATGGAAAGAATGGAAGGATGCGATGATTGAAGAATATCAATCAATCATGAGGAACGATGTTTGGGATGTTGTCCCAAGACCAGAAGCAAAGTCAGTTGTAACTTCCAAATGGATCTACAAGATCAATCATGCTGCGGACGATAGCATAGAGAACAATAAGGCAAGATTTGTGGCTCATGGCTTCTCATAGAAGGAAGGAATAGATTATGAAGAAAACTTTGCTCCTGTAGATAGATACACTTCCATCAGATCGGTACTTGCTTTGGCTACAGTAATGAAATGGAAGATACACCAAATGGATGTCAAGACTGCTTTCTTGAATGGTGTAGTAGAATAAGAAGTGTATGTAGAACAACCACTTGGTTTTGAGACACATGACAGGGAGTCTCATGTGTGCAGACTGAACAAAGCCCTGTATGGTTTGAAATAGGCACCTAGAACATGGTAGGATAGAATTGATAGCTTTCTATCTAGTTTGGACTTTACCAAGAGTAAAGCAGATTACAACCTTTACTACAAGGTTGAAGATGGCAACCCAGTGATGCACCTACTGTATGTAGATGATCTATTTGTAACAGGTATGGATGGGTTGATTGTTGATACAAAGAGAAATCTTGCTGCTAAGTTCGAAATGAAGGACTTGGGTATGATGCATTATTTTCTAGGCATGGAGGTGTGGAAGAATGCATATGGAATCTCCCTCGAACAAGGGAAGTATGCAGTAGAGATCCTGAAGAGGTTTGGGATGATGGACTGCAAGGCTATGGCTACACCTATGGCATCGAACCTAAAGCTATTGAGTGATGCTTCATTAGAGATGGTCGATTCTACAATGTATCATTAGATGATTGGGTCCTTGATGTATCAGATGAACACGAGACCAGAGATTTTCTTTGTTGTGAACACCTTGAGCCAATTCTTGACAGATCCGAGACATGTTCACTTGATTTCTATAAAGCATATTCTGAGGTACCTGAGGGGTACAATTGATTATGGGCTCAAGTACGAGGTGAATCAGAAGATTAAATTAGAGGGTTATGTTGATTCAGATTGGGTAGGCAGTTCCATCGATAGGAAGAGCACTTCAGGGTGTTTCTTCAGTATGGGATCAGGTGTGATCTCTTGGTTTAGTAGGAAGCAATCCTATGTGGCACTGAGTACAACTGAAGCATAGTATGTTGCAGCTTATTCATCTAATTGTGAGGCAGTATGGCTGTGGATGCTACTGTCTGATTTATTTGATCTCCAGATGGATGCTACTTGTATACATTATGACAACCAAAGTTACTCAATCTGGGACTGGGGGCCATTCTGATATGACTGTAGGATTAGTTCCTACTTGATCAGATGTGAGTGCACTCCCTTCTAAACATGCATGTTGGATTGGTTCCTCTCATGTGTTAGATGTAAGTGCAAATCCCTTCTGAACATGCATGTTGGATTGGTTCCTTGCATGTGTCAGATGTAAGTGCAGATCCCTTCTGAACATGCATGTTGGATTGGTTCCTCACATGTGTTAGATGTAACTGTAGAGCCTTTTCGAACATGCATGTTGGATTGGTTCCTCACTTGTGTCAGATGTAAGTGCAAAGCATTTTTGAACATGTATGTTGGATTGGTTCCCACATGGTCAGATGTGAGTGTTAGGCATGCCTTTCTAATATGATTATAGGATTAGTTCCTACATGATTAGATGTAAGTTCTAGGAAAAGGTCTACATGGTTCCTAGGCCTACATCCAATAATTAAAAGGGCTAGCTCTGTAGAACTTCCTGTAATGAGAAGAATCATGAGATAGAACCTGTGAAGATTCAGTGTTGATGATCCAGTAGAGATGATCCAGATCAAGTGATGATCCAGATCCAGAGATGATCCATATTGAGTGATGATTCAAATATAGAAATGATGCTACATAGATGATCCAGATCGAGTGATGATCCAGATCGAGTGATGATCCAGATCTAGTGATGATGATCCAGATCGAGTGGTGATCCAGATCCAGTGATGATGATCCAGATCGAGTGATGATCCAGATCTAGGGATGAAGATGACTTGAAGACAAAGAAGACTTGAGAACAAATAAGACTTGAAGATGAAGATGAATTGAAGATGTAGATGATGAGAAGATTTAGAGAAGAAGACTAGTGATGAAAATTGTGTCGAGAGAATACCTTCCTAGTTAAGAGGGAGTGTTAATGTAATTGTAACTTCGGAATGTATTCACTTGTATTTATTATCTATTGTAACCTGATGTTTATTCCAGGATGTTCTAGTGTCATGTCATGCCCCAATGTTCTGATCAGGAGAATCAATAATGTAAACAAGTCATGGCAAGTCATTGTGGGTAACCCTCCTATTGTCTAGGGGTTAAATTCCCTGCAGTTCAAGGCACTAGGGTTATTAGACTCTCTTAGTGAGGTCAGCCCTAGTAATATTTTAGTGATGTCGGGATTAGTATAAATAGAGAGCTAGAATATCTATTTAACACAAATCTAATACACACTCAAGTGTATCGCATAGTTGAGGAAGAGAAAGACACTCGGGCAAGAGGAAAGAGCTTACTGCTGTCGGTAGATTGTCTTACTATTTTTGGGTTTCACTTTGGTGCTGATTCTATCTCTGAGGAAGTTGCAGGGTTTTCTCCATTTATGGTTTCCCTGAGGAAAAACACTATGTTTATTGTCTCTTGTGTTTTATTGATGTGCTTTTTGTTCGCTTAGTTAAAGATCCTAATGATATGCTAGCTTAATGTCGAAAAACTAACATCGTGGTTTAGGCGAGACTCCATAAGACTCATTAGCCACTGAAAAGGGTTGCTTCTGGTGGATAAGAGAGAGGAACAAGAGGGAGTTGAACCATCAAAAGCAAGCATCAAGTAGCATAGGGAAAAGTACATTTGTTGGCTTAGGCGAGGCATGGAACAATTCATTAGCCACCGAAAGGGATTGCTTTTGGTAGATTAGACAAAGATTCAGTGCGTATGCTAACCACCAAAAGTAAGAAGATAAGAGTCGGGTGAAAAGTACATTCGATGGTTTAGGCAAAATCTAGGGAATTTCGTTAACCACTGAAAGGATAGGTTTTCAGCAGTTAAAAAGGTTTCTCGACGAGGTCATTAGCTACTGAAAGCAGGAATTCACCACGGCGATGGGGTAAAATTTTCGGTGGCTTAAGCAGGAAAGACAACAATTCACTAGTCACCAAAATCTAGCTTTTCGGTGGCTAGCTGATGAACTCTTAGAGGTGATTAACCACTGAAAGGGAAAAATAGGAAAACAGTCGAGAAACTGTCACATCTGACCCCATCAGTAAGATGAATGGTCATTTTTAAGCATGAGTAACCATTGAAAAGATATGGATCTATATGACTACATGGGGAAATGAGTGAAAAGGGTCATTATGCAATTGGAAAAGGACTGATCTGACTAGGAACCCTTAGTATCCCTCCACCTATCCAAAGATCATCAAAAATCCCATCGAATACTCTGGCTGATGTAGGTTTCGATTACGTGGGAAAAGAGATCCTGAGGATCAAGCTGCTGTCATCATTTTGTGATCTCAGCTTCCATAATGGCAGAAAACCCCATAATTAGAGCCAAGAGACTCCTTCTAAGTTCATTCTTGAAATTAGCATTTTCTCCACTAGAAAAACTAGCTCTAAATGAGTAGCTTGCTAAAGCATACTGTATACAGGACTGAAAACAGTTTTGTAGGTACCTAGGAGATACACCCATCAAGATGAAGAAGAGTGGGCCAGCTCTCAGGTAGGAGCTAGGTGATATCAGTTATTTAGAAGCACATCCAGATGTCTGTAAACTTTTTCAAGAGGTGGGCTGCTACAAGTTTTATGAAAAAATACAAGGCTTCCATCAGCAGGTGTCTGAAGCTTTTTCCCTCTCATTTGATGGTTCAAAAGCAGTCATAGGAAAAGAGGAGTTTGTCATAGATGAAACAATAGTCGCTGAGGTGAAAGAACTCCCTTCCATAGGAGAGAAATGGTTCAAGACCACCATACCAAAAATTGTGTAATTCGGGTCTTACCTTAAGACTGAGCATAGATTAATGGTATGGAAGAAGAGTGTGCCATCATCATGGTTGGAAGAGAATTAGCAATAGCTTCTGAAGGCCATAGTGGTCTACTTAACCTATTAAGGGAGATATAATAGAGTAATGATCTGCCATATCAAAATCATAAATCACTTCATAGGTAAAATCCCTCTCAATCTACCCTTTCATTTACATAGAAGTCTAGGGAAGATGGCACATCAAGTGAAATCCTAGCCATCCAAGATTACTGGTAGGATGTCCCACCATGGTATTATCTAGATATTGGTCCAGGATTTGTTGAAGAGAAGGAATATAGCTTGGCCTTATTTTCTATTTTGGAATGGATTTGAGATAGGCCTTCATCCAGAGGAGAAAGGGAAGTATCCTGCAAAGAAATCCAGCACACCAAGGAGTGGGAGAAGAAGTAGGAGGGCCATTTACCCAGCAGCAATAATAGAAAAACCTCCCTCCTCTTCCAAGAACAATAAGGAAAAACAAAACTTCAACTTCAATGAGAAGGGTCAGGAGGCAGAAGCACATCATGAGAATATCTTAAACCTACCCTACTCAGATTCTGAGGAATAACAAGAAGAGGATGCAGCCCTAGCTCTGCAAATTGTACCATTGTCTAAAGCATTTCCATCCCCCACACCACAGGAGCAAGAGGAACTAGCAGATAGGGCTTCCTCCAGCAATCCTAAAAGTCAAAAGATCAATCAGCTACTGAGTTAGGTTTATGAAATGGAGGTCTTGGAAAGAGAACTTAAAAGGAATAATGAAACCTTGACCAATAGGAACAAGCTACTGCATAAGTCATACCTAGAGCAGAGAGAAAGATACTTTTTTTGAAAAGGCTGAATTCAAGGTACATAAAGGATAACACTAGATTATACATGATGATTAGGCTCCAAAGGTTGCAGCTAAAGGAGGCCAAAGAAAACCCTAGCATCCACCCCACTTTAGAAACCCTAGCTGAAGCAACAGTTAGTCTCCAACCTTCTAAAACTAGCCAAGAACCTGTGAACACTCCTGACACAAAGCCTGCATAAGAGGAAAGCTGAACAAGCAGGCCTGAAAAGACATTTTTGAGAAAAACATGATAATTTTTGTAAAACAAGGCTTTTGGTGGCTTAAGCAGACACTGGGGTAGTCCATTAGCCACCAAAAGAACCACTTTTTGCAGCTAATGGTTTTGATAGAAGGGCCTCTTAACCACTGAAAGCGGACATAGGCTTAAAAGCAAGTTTTGGGCATACGGGACTGGTTTTGGGCAATTGCAGATTGCTCAAGGATGCAATCCAAAATAAAGGACGTTGAGGGAAGCATTAGAAAAAGGTCTGTGTGAGGTCCACTATGACATAACAGTGCCAAGGGCCACCAACCCTAGCTGTTAAAGAGAAATCAGTGGTTTAAACTGGTAGTGGACTAGCAATAATGATCACCAGCAATTACTTCAGTTATTTAAATGTTCATTCAATGAATTAAATCTTCATTATAGTTAGACAAGTAGTTAGGTAGGGTTTCAAACCCTAATTTGCAAAAACTGTCACTTTTGTCTATTTTTGAAAAAACAGATCCAAGTGTTAGGATCTGTATACTTTTTAAAAGGCTATAAAGCCTAAGACCGATTTTATAAAAAAGGTTCAACTTCAGGGATTTATAAACCTATACTATTGTCAGCTTCTCATTTTACTCATTCTGGAATATAAGCTCTTTTGTTATGATCTATTTAGCCTTCATCTCTTTCTTTAATGTACTTATGTCTGAATGTGTATTTAGGTTATTTTCAAGTTGATTAATAACTGATAGTTGTCATCCTATTGGTGTATTAATGTAATTTGATTTATAATTTCCATCCTTATCATGATTTAGCCATTTATATGCATATTTTTTGTGTGTAAATCTGCTAGCCTAATGAGTTCTCCATCCCTACACCTTATTGTCAACTTTTGAGCAGTTGTAACTAAAAGCCTTGTAATTGAGTGAGTTTCATGCATGCCTTGAGAGTGGAATTTTATATAGGTCACCTAACTTTCCATATCAAAAAACCTTAAAAACATTGTAAGTTACCAGGCATCCTCGAAATACAACCTGTAGGAGTTTCATGGAGTGATAACAAATCAGAGAGCTGATCTATCTGACACCTCAACCTGCTGACTGAAGCATCCACCAAAACTCAACCAGAGAGGCTGACACATGTGGAGGAGAGAGGGAGGGTGCAATTCCAAAGATTGCATGCAATAATGCACTCCTAGTTCAGTCCATATCACCTCCTTTAGTCAAGGAATTTTCAGATACAATCAATCCCAAGCTAATGAGACTGATTTCAGCCAAATCAAAGAGAATCCCAATGATTTATGATTTTGAATTTTCTCCATTATTTAATTAATTTATCAATTAAATAATCAATATTTGATTTTTAGGGATTTTTGACCTGAGTGATGGACAAATCACTCAANGGTTCTATGGGTTTACATGGTGCTCTAAGCTTGAAAATGAGCACCCCCATGAGTGAAACTGATTATTGATCCCACTTTTATTACAAAATCAAATTTTCCAATTAGACTATTAAAAAATAGCCTAAGTTTTGTAGAAAAATTAAAATTAAAAAAACTCAAAAAATTAAAAAAAAATAAAACCTAGGGGGACTTAGACATGTTCATATGACTCGACCATGATGCCTATAATGTTTATACATTGACACATAGACTCTAATAATCTCAATAGGACTAAATGCCAAGCCAACCACCCCAACTTTGGAGGTATTGAGTGAAAATCTCAGAAATTATCAGTCGTTTATTCAACAACTAATAATAACCAAGGGAAAAAACACCCTGGGATGATCGGATTGACAAATAAAGTCTAAGAGATTGAGTCTTTTACAGACACTATCATGCTATAAAATTGTATTACAACTCCCCTATGGGGTATGAACATGTGATATAGTACAACAAGCACTTCCCAAAAGCACTTCTGAAGGTCTTCTGAAGTCCGAACAAATCATCTTTGTTTGGTTCACCAAGCTTACTTGATAAAAAAATACTAAGTACAACTTAGGTTGCAACAGTTGTGATGCCCACAAATTCTGACATTCCATCAGATGACTGTTGGGGTCATTCCTCCCATCATACTTCCCAGTATCATATTGGTGCAAACCAAATCAGCCACAATGAACCCAACTAGCACTTCTAGGATCTGGTGGCTCCTACACTTAACAAGATTACCAAATTTATACCTCGTCTAAATTCCTCTCTAAAAAATCCTCCCTGCAATTCTTCCTCTACAACATCCTTTCTGCAAGTAGGTTATGGGATGCAGGATTCCAACTTTCCAAAGTTGCTCCCTTGCAACTCTCCTTCTGCAAATTTTTATTCGCAATCTTCCAACCATGAGATCCTTGTGGCCTTCTTCACGACCATCAATCTTATCCTTTATGTGGATCTCATAGATATTTGTGGATCAATTATTGTCCTCACAAATTCCTTTATGAACCTCTCCTGGACTGTCAGATCTTTGTTGGCGGACTCAATCTCCATCATTCATTCTCTGCAATAAACTGGTTAAGGAAGAAAACCTGTGGGTTGAGCTGATTGATCAGATCATTGATCAATGCAGCCTACAATCTCTAAGATTCAGTAGCCTAGCAATTATATGCATACATTTACAATGCATTTCAACTATTTAAGCAACAAATTCATATGTGAATCAACAATTTCACATAAATACATAGATGTTCAAGAAACCACCGAAGTCGACTCTTCGTGGATTCACAATTCAAAACAGTAAATGCATAAAGGATAATAATACTGTAAACACATAGCTACTCTTCCTATTAAGAAACCACAATATTACATAGTTTATATCTCTTCTTCAATCTATTCAAAGTATTTACAAGACGAACTAGACACAGGTTGTAATGTCCCCGGTTTTGACCCCGTTTGCATGATGTATATAATGTAATTAATCATGGTGAGGAGCTCAAGGAAAAATCCCCACCATCGATTTGGTAGTGTATGTTCGGCAAAGGGGATACTTGCCGATGGTTTGTTGTGTTATTCGGCATCATGTAATCCGCACATCAAATAAAACTAAAACCAAAACCAGCTATGGCAGTGCAACGTTGAATGAAAAAGGCATGATTCCAAAGGATAAGGGGTGGGGGATGTCAAACCTTGGTTATGGAGGAAAAACCCATATGTTTTGTCACCTTTGTTGATTTGCCACCCTTTCTTGTGTTACCCAACCTCTCCAACCTCTTCATTGTCTTGACTTTGTTAGTTGGGGGCAGTTATTGCATGGGGGAACGTGGGCATGGAAAAACGTGGGTTTGGCAGGCTGCTGTCAGTTTGGGACAGTACTCATGCTCAGTGGGGAACCTTCGTTTCTCTCATGCAGGTCTTCATTCCTCCCATGGTAGGTTGCTCTCACGATTGGTCAGTTCTCCCTCACGCGCAGGTTGGAATTGTATGTTTGGTTCCTCCTCGTGCATTAGTCACGGCTCTTCTCTGGTTTGTGCACACAGCAAGAAGGTAGAATGGCCTCAAGGGCCTAAATTCTCCTGGTATGTGTCCAGACCGTGGTTTTAATCCACGATTTCTTCCTGCTGTTGATTTTCACCCATGAATTGGGTTGCTGTCTTTCTTCCATGACTATTGGATGCTGCTGAGTCCTTTTCATGTTGTGAGCCATGCTATCTGCCTGTGTTTTGGGGCTGTGTCTTCCCCATGTGTTTTGCTGGCTGTGGGTTCCAATTTCATTTTGGACCACTGGAGATTGCCAATCCATTGGATGTGTTTTCCTCTGTCCACGCTGAGAGCTGGCCTCTCCTCTATTTGTGGGCTGTGTGATGTTGCCCATCCGTTCCATTGAGGAATGGTGAATGTTGTTGGCTAAATTTCCCGGGTTGGAATCGTGGAATGCCGTTATCTTTTCATTGTGTGTTGTGGCTGCTGAGGTACCCCATTTTGGGTTGCAGCTGAGTTGTTTTGGCCACGTTAGGGCCAAAACCAACTTTGAGTTTCCTTGTAGACTTGAGTTGTGCTCATGTTTCATTTGGGGCTGTCCTCTGTTGTTTATGACTTCTTCACAGAGCTGTGAAGGGATTGTTTGGCTGCTGGTATGCAGTGGTTGAACCTTGGACTGTTCTAACTTGGCTTGTCTGCTGAAAGCCTATGAAACCCGACAGTGTTGGTTTGGCTGTTATGTGTCCCCTTGGCTATGTATAAGCCTGCAATTGACCCTTATTCCGGAGGAATCATGCCCAGCTCGGGGGTGGCAGCGTTGCTGAGAGTTTGAGGAGCAAGCTGGCCTATGGTTGGGTGGAACATTACAGTGACGTAGTTGGTTGTGGGTGGATTCTTCATTAACAGATAAGTGCTACTAGTCTATCTTTGCAATTATATCAATTGTATATGGAATTATGATGAACATGTAATTGCTGGAATGTATGTTTGCCTCCGCTGTATGATTGAAGAATAATGGATCTATGTATGCTTGTAAGTTTCAATTTCCGCATTTGATTTCTTTTTATGTTCATGGGGCATTTTTCCCGGCGGTGTTTGATGTGTTGTTCGCGTCCTCTTCGCCGGTCGGAGGCATGGGGACGTGACACAGGTTTGTCCATTTCTCTGCAAACTTGAAATTCTAATGTGGAACAATAGAAATGAAGAAAAAGAACCCCCTCTAATTCTCAATTTGTCCATCAGACTGTGGGTTATATGTTGAACTGAAGTTCATTTTGGTACCCAACTTCTTCCACAAGTTCCTCCAGAAATGACTTGTGAACTTCACATCTCTATTCGATATAATGCTTCTAGGTAAACCATGTAGTTTCACAACTTCATTGAAAAATAAGTTATCAATGTGTGTAGCATCACTAGTCTTGTAGCATGGAAAGAAATGTTCCATATTATTGAATCTATCAACAACTATGAAGTTAGAATCATACCCCTTCTGATTTCTTGGTAAACCTAGAATGAAATCCATACTCATCGAATATGAAGGCCTAGTTGGAATAGGAAATTGTGTATACAACCATATGTTATGGCTTCCTCCTTTAGCATGCTGGCATACTTTTCATCTTCTTAAAAAATTCTCAACTCCAGACCTCATCCTTGGCCAAAAATAGAAATGCCCCAACTGTCCAAAGGTTTTATGACTTCCAAAGTGACCTACCATACCTCCATTATGTTTTTCTCGTATCAATTTCTCTCTCATAGAACACTTTGGTATACACAGTTTACTATTTCTAAAGAGTAAACTATCTTGTTATGTATACTCCATCCATGGATCTCTGTCCACCTCCACTGGATTCTAAAAACCCCTGTAATCTTCCTGGAAATCAATGTCAATCTCATACAAATCCCTTAAATGATCAAATCCCAAGACTGGGATCTGATTCTCTTGCATAATTAACAGTCTCCTACTTAAGGCACCAGCTACTCTGTTGAATGTTCACTTATGTGTTTCAAGACAAAGGTAAATCTCTGTAAGAACTCAACCCACTTGACATATTTCAAGTTTAGCTTAGGTTGTTGCATAATGTACTGCAATGCATGGTTATCAGAATATAACACAAATTCTCTAGGCATCAAATAATGTCTCCAATGCTTCATTGCTTGAACAATATCATAAAACTCCTTGTTATAAAAAGGATACTTCCACTTTGCATCATTCATATTCTCACTGAAATACACTATAATCATGCCCTCCTGACTAATCACAGCTTCAATCACTACTCCACTGGAATCACACTTTACTTGGAAAGGGTGTTCGAAGTATGGGAACTTAAATAGTGGTTTCTCAGTGATCTTCTTATTCAAGAACTGAAAACTCCTTTCAGCCTTTTCTGTCCATTGAAATGGATGTCTGTCCTTCTTAATTGTCTCGACAATAGATGCACAAATACCACAAAAATTCTTTATAAATTTCCTATAAAAATTTTCCAATCCATGAAAACTTCTTTCCTCAAATATGCATTAGAGGAAATTTCAACTCAAAATGGGCCTTTTAACTTTTATTCAAATTCCATGTCATAATGTGTTAGCCAATGAAATTTCTTTAAATTTTAAATACAGTATAGGTCTTAAACATTTTTTTAATATAAATTTGGGGATAGATATAATAAAAAAAGCTACCTTTTTTGTTTGTATTTTTGACATATCTCCCTGTTTTTTTACTCAAATTTCGATCGGGAGAGCTCATTGGATGTGAAATTAAATTCTGCATCCAACGAGTACCCACTCGGCATACTTTTGATGGGCCCCGCTACCCCAAAAACAAGAAATACTTGAAAAAACAGAATGATGACATCATCACTCCATTTTTTCAGGTATTTCTTGTTTTTGGGGTAGCGGGGCCCATCAAAAGTATGCCGAGTGGGTACTCCTTGGATGCGGAATTTAATTTCACATCCAACGAGCTCTCCCGATCGAAATTTGAGTAAAAACATAGGGAGATATGTCAAAAATACAAACAAAAAAGTAGTTTTTTATTTTCTTCCTCCAAAATTAATAAATATTATTTTATTATTTTAACTATTATTTTATTAGTTCATTTTAGGAGGCCCATTTTGAGTTGAAACTCCCTCTAATGTTCTTAGGTGAAGGCCAATTAATGATTGCTTGTACATTTTATGGATCCATCTTCAACCCATCTCTTGAGATAACAAAACCTAAATATACTAGTACACTTCTTCACATTTCTAAGCAAATTTTCCTTATTGTTGCAGCCTCTCTAAAACCTATCTCAGATGCTTCAGATGTTCTTCCTCAGTTTGCCTGAAAACCAAAATGTCATTAAGGTAAACTATCATAAATTTACCTATGAAATCTCTCAATACTTCATTCATCAATCTCATAAAAGTTCTTGGTGCATTGTGTTGTCTCCCAAAATAATTTATTTTGATAGTAATTAGAATTTAACTCATGCAATGAAGGATATGAATACCACTGATAGTTTGAAAGCCTCTGTTTTTTTTTTGGATGAAAATTTCACAAGTTGTAGCTTTCGATGGCTTAGGCAAGGACTATCATAGCTCATTAGCCACCGAAAATCTATGTTTCGACGGATTAGGTGAGGACTATCATAGCTCATTAGCCACTGAAAAGATATGTTTCGGCGGCTAAACAGTTGAACGCAGGCTAAAGGAAAACCACCGAAAGTGGTTTGAGCAAGCAGAGTCAAAGTAACACTTTCGGTGGCTTAGGAGAGACTGCAAAAACCCATTAGCCACCAAAAAGGGGTGCTTTCAGTAGACTATAAAGAGAGATAAAATGGGTTTAAACCGTCGAAAGCGAGTGGCAACCGGCAATAAGAAAGGTACATTCGGTGTCTTAGGCGAGGCTTAGAACATCTCATTAGCCACAGAATTTCACCAAACCATGGCCTTTAACTCTTTTTTGTTTTATTGCTAAATCTTTTGACTACCATCGAAACATTTTTTGATAGCAATTGGAGGTTTGGTCCTCTATGACATTGAAGTTTGCTAGGGCTTGTCCTTTATGTCACTGAAACTACAAAGAGTCTTGTGGTTTGAAGTTCCGATGCATTAGTGGTCTGAGGTTTTGATGTTTTAGTGGTTAGTATTCCCAACCTCCAATGCTTAACCGTCATGACGTTAGTGGTTTGAATCTCTAGCACTACGACAATGTTCAGGTTTAAAGTTTCAATCCTTAGTGTTTAGAGCTTCCGATTGCCGACGTGTTTTTAGTTGTTTGTTCGACAGTTAAAAAGGGTTTTTTTTTAAAAGTCTCTATCCACGAAAGTAGAAATTCACTGCGATGATAGGGTAGGGGTTTTGGTGGCTTAGGAAATAAAGATAACGTTTAGTTAGCTTCCAAAAGCCAGCTTTTCGGTGGCTAGTTGACAAAATCGTGGAGGATCTTAAACCACCAAAAAGGATAAAATAGGGAAATAGTTGGGAATTGTCACATCCAACCCTGTCAAAAAGACAAAAGATCATTTTAGAGAATGATTACCCACCAAAAATATCTGGAGCCATGTGACTACATGTGAAATGAGTGAAAATGGTCATTATGCAAGTAGCCAAAACTGATCTGACCGCCAACCTTCAATTTCCCTCCACCTGTCCCAAGGGTCATCAAATAACCACCAAATGCTATGGTTGAGGTAGGGTACGGTTATCTGGGAAAAGATATCTCAGGAATCAAGCTGCTGTTATCATTTGGGTGACCTCACATTCCATAAATGACAGAAAAATCCTCATAATCAGTGCCATGGGACTCCCTCATATTTCATGTTTGAAATTGGCATTTTTTCACAAAAAAAATGATTCTGAGAGAGAATGCTGCTAAAGCACATTGTATATAAGGTCTAAAAAATTGTTTTTTGTAGGTACCTAGGAGATACACCCATCAAGATAAATAAAAGTGGACCAGCTCTCAGACAGGAGCTAGGTGATGTCAGTTACTTATATACCCATCCAAAGGTTTGCAGACTGTTCCAAGAGGTAGGCTGCTACAAATACTATCAAAAAATACAGGGTTTTCATCAGCAGGTGGCTGAAGCTTTTTCCCTATCATTTGATGGTTCAAAAGTAGTAATAGGAAGTGAGGAATTTCTCATATATGAAGCACTAATCTCAAAGGTGAATGAACTCCTTTGCACAGGAGAGAAGTGGTTCAAGACCACCATACCCAAAGATGTGGAATTCATATCATATCTCAAGACTGAGCATAGGGGAATAACATGGAAGAAGGTTGTTCCATCATCATGGCTGGAAGAGAACTAGCAACATCTGTTAAAATCCATTGTGGTCTATTTGACCTGTGAAGGGAGATACAATAGAGCAATGATCTATCATTTCAAACTCATGAACCACTTCATAGGTAAGAACCCTATTAATCTGCCCTTTTATTTACATAGGATTCTAGGGAAGATGGCACATCAAGTGATAGCCCAGCCATCCAATATTGTTGGTAGGCTGTGCCACTATGTTCTTATCCAGATATTGGTCCAGGAGTTGTTGAAGAAAAAAAACATTGCTTGGCACTATTTTCTGTTCTGGAATGGCTTTGAGATAGGCCTTCATCCAAAGGAGAAAGGGAAGTCTCTTGTCAAGAAATCCAACACTCCAAGGAGTCGGAGAAGAATGAGGAGGTCCATTTCCCCAAATGAAGCAACTGAACAACCTCCCTCCTCCTCCAAAACCAAGAAAGAAAAAAGGAATTTGGATTTCAGTGAGAAAGGTTAGGGGGAAGAAGCACACCAAGAGAATGTCTTAAACCTACCTTATTCAGATTCTAAGGAAGAACAAGGAGAGGATGCAGCCCTAGCTCTACAAATTGTTCCATTCATTGAAGAATTTCCATCCCCCACACTATAGGAACAAGAAGAACTAGCTAAAAGGGATTCCTCCAGCAAACCTAGAATTCAAAATATCAATTAGCTACTAAATTAGGTTTATGAAATGGAGGTCTTGGAAAGAGAATTGAAGAGAAACAATGAAACATTGACTAGGAGAAACAAGCTATTGCACAAGTCATACTTGGAGCAGAGAGATAGATACATTTTCTTGAAAAGGCTGAACAGTAGGTACCTGAAGGACAATACCAGGTTACTTAGGATGGTGAGGCTCCAAAGGTTGCAGTTGAAAGAAGCAAAAGCAAACCCTAGCAGCCACCTTTCCTTATCAACCCTAGCTGAAGCAACCATCAGTCTCCAGCCTCCTAAAATGAGCCAAGTCCCAACAAACACTCCAAACATGAAGCCCTCAGAAGAAGAAGGATAAGAAAATAGGCATGGAAAGGAATTTTTGAGTGAAACCTAATCAATTTTGTGAAACGGGGATTTCAGTGGTTAAGCGAGTGCTTGAGCAGTCTATTAGCCATCGAAAGTTCCTCTTTTCGATAGTTAAAAGTTTCAATAGACTGGACACTTAACCACTGAAACTGGATAGAGGTTTAAAAGGGAGTTTTTGATAGACATAACCAAATTTTGGTGACTGCAGATGGCTCAGGGATGTAAGCTAAAGACAAATGGTGCTGACAAAAGTATCAAAAAGGGTCTGTTTAGATCTATTATGACAAAACAACACCATAAAGTCATCAACCCTAATTGTCAAGGAAAACTCAGTGGGTTAACTGACAGTGGACCAACATCAATGATCATCAGCAACTAATTCAATTATTTAATGTTCAGTTAGTGAACTAAATCTTCATCATAGTTAGACAAATAGTTAGGTAGGGTTTGAAACCCTAATTTGGAAAAACTATCACTTTTGAGTATTTTTGTAAAAAATAGATCAAAGTTTTAGGATCTATACTTTTTGTAAAAAGGCTATAAAGCCTAAGATTGATTTTATAATAAGGGTTCAAATTTAGGGATTTATAAGCCTATAATTTTTTCATGCTTCTCATTTTACTTATTCATGAATATAAGCTCTTTTGTTGTGATCTGTTTAGCCATCATCTCTTTCTTTGCTTTACTTATGCCTGAATGTGCATTTAGGTCATTTTCATATTGATTAAAAAGATGATAGTTGTCATCCTTCTAGTTTGTTAGTGCAATTTTATTTATAAGTTCCATACTTATCATGATTTAGCCATTTATATGCATGTGTTTTGTATGTAAGTCTGCCACCCTGATGAGTTCTTCATCCCTGCACTTTATTGTCAACTTCTGAGCAATTGTAACTAGAAGCCTTGTAATTGAATGAGTCTTATGCATGCCTTGAGAGTGGAAAGTTTATATAGGTCAAATTATTTGATCCATATAAAAAAACCTTAAAACATTGTAAGTTACCAAGAATCCTCGAGCTACAACCTAGAAGAGTTTCGTGGAGTGATAACAAATTGGCGCCCTTGCCGGGGAGAGGAGACTAAAGCTCAACTTCCTTGGGAGATGACATAGATCCATGCTTTGATGATATACAAAACTTGGAGACTATTATGGTTGTAATAATCTATCTGGAAACTCCATTGATACAAGGTGGCTTCAAGAATACCAAGTACCGGAGAAAACCCCAAGGAGCCACCAACAACACCAGTTTTAGATCCAAAATTTTTTTTGAGAAGAGCTAGGGCTTTACTAAGACAGACTAGCAGTGCTACACAAAAGGATACATCAGGTATTTCAATAAATATTTCTACTATTATTTATTCTACCAAAATTCTTAATTCTCGGAAATTTTTAGATACGTCAGAAAAATATAGGGTTTGGGCATCTTCAATCACTGTTGCTTGTGAAGATCCGATCCCTGGTGACTCCATTGGGAGAAGTATACCACAACCTTCTAAGAAAGTATCTCCATCAGTAATGCCTTCCTCAACCCTGTCCATACCCATTTCCAATATGGTTGTGCCTCAATTGACCAAGATGGAAAGGATCTTGGTAGCTAGGTATGCACCCCTAATTTTTCCAAATCCCCTCTCAGCCATGCCTACTAGGGATTATCTCAAGTATATGCCTAAGTTTATAGGGGAAGGGGATTTCACTGCTGAGGAACATCTAGAGGCATTTTACAGCTATGCTGAAAATATTAACATAGAGCAAGAAGATGTATGGACTAAGGTTTTTGTGCAAAGCCTCGATGGCTAGGATAGGAAGTGGTTTAAGGAATTTCATGCTGGATCAATGGCAGGGATAGAAGCCCTAGATGATATTTTCATAAATAATTAGGGAGAAAGGAGAGACCACCTCTACTATATCATAGAATTCAGCAACCTGAAAAGAGAAAATGGGAAGTCTATATCCAAATTTACCAAGAGATTGAACAACATGTATAGCAAGATCCCTGCTAAAATTAACCCCACTGATACCTCAGCTAGGATAACTTATGCAAATGAATTTGACTCTAACTTCTACCTACTTCTCAGAGAAAGGAGGTATGCCTCCTTATCACTCATGTAGGATGCTACCCTGAAGGTAGAGTAAAAAATTCTAGCATCTCAGAAGGTCAAAGGGAAGATAGATAGGAAGAAGCAGTGAGCAGAACCTAGTGGGGTTTCTGCACGAGAGAATAAGATTGAAAAAATTACCAAACTGTTAGATAACCTGACTTCTGAAATGTCTAAATTGAAGGACCAAGGACATCTATCTATGAGGGGTAAAGGGCCAAGTGACTTCACTCCTCGAAACCCTAATTTTGCTCCATATAGAAGAGGTAACCCCCTAGTTCAGATTCTCAGAAGGGAGAGGAATCAAGGGAAATATTAGAGGATAATAGCTCCATTTCAAAATGTTGTATTAGAAGAAGATCCTAAATTCATTGGAGAAGGAGGAGAAGTTGAAGACAATATCCACTGCATGGAGGATGAGGTGGACTATTCTTTTTTGACATAGGAAGAATATGAGGAAGCACTAATTGATGAGCAGATCACTGAAGAGGCTATCTATAGGGTTGATTGTTATGGAGGTTACAATATGAGGTCTAGTCTGGTTTCTCCTCTCAAGAAGAATGGTGTACCTTCCAAACAACCTACTGCACCAGCTAGAAAGGTTGTTGTTTTACCAAAGAAGGTGGCTGTCACATCAAAAGCATTGTAGAAACCAACACCTTTAGCCACACCTGATCAAGTCCAACTCAAACCTACAGCTCATGAGGCAAGTTTTCCAGATAGGCTGCATTATTCTTTCAACCTTCAGTTTGAAATTCAAAAATTGAAAAATCCCTGTCCCTTTAATTGAGCTAATGAAGAATGATGCATTCAAGTCCTCCATTCTGAATTCCCTTCAGCCCAAGGAGCACATTGACATTGACTTTGTGAACCTACAATATGACAAGCCTATTGTAACCCTAGGCCCCATGATCGAAGACCTAAAGGACTCATTCCCACCATTCTACACATCCTTGAATATCCATGATAAAATCCTTCATAACTGTCTGCTGGATTCAGAAGCCTCTCATAACCTAATGTGAAAGGCTATGATGGATGAGCTTGGCCTCAGCATCACCAAGCCCTACCATGATTTATTCTCCTTTGAATCTAGGAGGGTCAATTGCTTGGGCCTCATCAAAGACCTTGTTGTGAACCTAACTCAGCTACCTTCGAAAAGCCTCATGATGGACATTGTAGTGGTTGATATCCCTCCAAAATTTGGCCTCTTGCTATCTGGGTCATGGAGCAAAAGACTAGGTGGCACCCTTCAGATGGATCTCACATATGCCACAATTCCCATGTTTGGAGGAGAGACTAAGAGGATGTATAGGGAAAATCAGTTGGCATACATTATAAGCAAGGAGAGGAACTCAGTGAATCACCCCATCTATGTAGTGGAGACTAATTTTGGGTCTTGAATTTTGCAAATAGATGATTCTCAATAGACATAAATCCAGCTCACTAAGCCCACCTGTCAGCAACCCAAAGAAGTAACCGTAGCAATATGGACCATGTATTTTGATGGGGATAGCAATCAAAGCTTAGCAGGTATAGGTGTAGTATTGATCTCCCCATCTAAGGAAAACATCCACCTATCTTATAATCTTGATTTTAAAACCACTAACAACATAGAAGAATATGAAGCCTTCCTGCTAGGAGTTAAAGCTACCAAGGAGATGGGGATCATGTGCATGGATATTTTTGGAGATGTAGACCTCATCATACAGCAGGTCAACGACACTTTTCAGACAAAAAATGTCATACTGAAAGCCTACAGGGACGAGGTATGGAAATTCAGAGAATCCTTTATGTTTTTTGAACTGTCATATATTCCTAGGGCTTTGAATCACTTGGTTGATTCCCTGGCTATCTGTTCAAGTCTGTTTGTTCCTCCTTTACCCCCTAAGCTCAACTATGTACAAACCCTCTCTGCCAGATAATGTAAAATTTTGGAGGGTGTTTGAGAATGATGATGAGCTTAGTAAATTCCTTCAGTTAGCAAATGAATTCTTTGACATACACATAGACGAGGAAAACCTAAACATGGAGGAATCTAAATGGTTCAAGTTAAAAGATAAAGTGGCTGATCAAAACATCGTCCCATTGCCCAAAAACTACATACCCTGAGGTCTAGTACCACTAGAAGAGTTGTTTGATGACAATGGCATCCCTTTCAATCCCTCAAAAAGGAGCTAGATATTTCTATCCAATAGCAAAACATAGGAAGCCAAAGCCATCCAAAACTGATAAATCTATCCACTGTGCTAACTGCTAGTCAGAGGTTTGAATTTTGCATCCTGATAAAAGAGTTTGATGATGTTTTTGTATGGGGGTATAGTGACCTAAAAACATATGACACAAGCATCATCCAACACATGATTCCTTTGGAGAAGGGCACCATTCCTTTCAAATAGAATCTAAGACCTATTAGCTCTCTCTTATTACCGATGATTGAAAAAGAGATCCACAAGCTCCTCAAAGCCAAAATCATAATCCCCCTCAGGTATTCCAAGTGGATTGCAATGCTAGTAGTGGTAAGAAATAAAAATGGAGAAATCAGGTTGTGTGTGGATTTTAGAAACCTGAACAAGTGTTCCAGAAAGAGAACTATCCACTACCCAAGATGGAATAGCTACTGTAGAAAGTCTCAGGAGCTAGGTTATGTCCTTCCTTGATGGCTTCTCTGGATACAACCAAGTTGCTATGCACCCGGATGACTAAGAGAACACTACCTTTACCACCCGCTGGGGCACCTTCATGTAAGCTAAAATTCCATTTGGGGCTAATGAATGATGGGGCTACTTTTGAGAGAGCCATGGACCTAGATTTTGTAGGGCTAAATGATAAGTTTGTGCTAATATATTTGGATGACATAATAGTTTACTCTCACAGCCATCATGACCACTTGTAGAATTTAAGGAAGGTATTTATGAAGTGCATAAGGTATGGAATATCGACATTGAACCCTAAGAAGTCCCAGTTTGCACTCAATGAAGGAAATCTCCTATGCCACATAGTCTCAACTAAAGGTGTAAAGATCGATCCGGTAAGGGTGGAAACAATCCAAAAGCTATTAATACCAAGGTCAAAAAGATACATTCAGTCCTTTTTAGGAAAGATAAACTTTGTCAGGAGGTTCATTCCCAATTTCTTCGAGTTGGTAAAGCACATAACAGCCATGCTAAAAAAATATGTAGAAATAAAGTGGACTGACCAAGCAAGAAACTCTTTTGAACACATTAAGAAAGCTATCATGGAGGCTCCAACTCTAATTAGTCCCAACTACACCAAGGGTTTTTACACTTTCTCTTTTGCATCTTATGACACAGTGGCAGATGTACTATTACAAAAGAATGATGAGGTTCTTGATCATCCAATTGCATTCTTCAGAAAAACCCTGAGAGATGCTGAGCTGAAGTATGACCCAACTAGGAAGTAGGATTATGCTCTCATAAAATATTTGAATACTTTCAAAATATACATTCTCCATTCAAAGGTCATTGCATATGTCCCTTTCGTTGCTATGAAGGATGTTTTGACTCAACCTGACATTGATGGGAAGAGAGCTAAGTGGATTGCCAAACTCATTGAGTTTGATATAAAGGTGAAACCCACCAAGCTGGTAAAGGGAATAGGTCTGGCCAAACTCATGGCCAAATTAAACTATGAATTGATGGGAATAAATTTCACATGTGTCAAATCATCAAAGGTGCAGACTATGGTAGCATCAGAAACAGAACTAAATCAAGACCAGAATGACATTCCATCAGTAGCTAAAAACATATCGTCATGTGAGTGGTACTCAGGTATCATTCAATTTTTACAAAAATTAGAAGTTTCTCCTGATCTCACTCCTAACCAAGCATAAGCTCTTAAGTTGAAATATGTTAAGTTTTGCATAATTGACAAAATGCTGTACTGGAGAGATCAGTTTGGAATTTTGCTAAGGTGTCTAGATAAAGAGGAAGCAGAGCAGTTCATGCATCATTTTCATTCCAAGACATGTGGAGGCCACCACTACTGGAAAACCATAGACCAAAAAATATTAAGAGCAGGATACTATTGGCCAGTTCTCTTTGCTAATGTATGCACTTTTGTAAGGGCCTGTGACCAATACCAAATATTTATAGGGAAGCAGCAGCTCAAGTCCTTTCCCCTTAGGCCCATTGTGGTGAATGGGCCTTTCCAGCAATGGGGTATAGATTTCATAGGTGAAATAAATCCATCTTCCAGTGTACAACATAAATGGATCTTAGTAGCTAGTGACTACTTTACCAAATGGATAGAAGCAGTACCCACCAGGAATGCCACTCATCAAGTCATCATGAGATTTTTATATGAGAATATCTTTAGTAGGTTTGGCTTCCCAGTAAGGTTAGTAACTGATAATGCACCAACTTTCAAGGTTGGGGCATTAGTTAAAATGTGTGAATAAATGGGTATTCAATTGGTGCACTCCACATCCTATTATCCCCAAGGCAATGGCCTAGCTGAGTCATCCAACAAAATCTTAGTCAGAATCATTAGGAAACTACTAGAGACAAATAAAAAAAGCTAGGATTCAAAGCTTAAGTTTTCTTTATGGGATGATAGGGTAACAGACAAAAGATCCGTAGGGACTTCTCTATTCAAGCTAGTTTATGGCACTGAGGCCATTTTTCCTATCTAGCTCATCCTTCTAGTGGAAAATTTCTTTCAAGAAGAGGAAGATGAACCAAATGATATGGTGAGAAGGAGGATGGATTTGGTGGAGTTACAGCAAATAAGGGAGCAATTTGTAGGAAAATTAGAAGCCCATCAATAGAGGATAAATGGCATGTTTGACAAAAGAGAAAAAGTAGACAACTTCCAGGTGGGAGATTGGGTCCTCATGTGGGATGCTGTTAGACAGGACAAGGGAAAACATGGAAAATTCAACTCTTTGTGGATTGTCCACTTTGTGATGGCCCAGGTACATAAGAATAACACCTTCAAATTAGAGAATCTGGAAGGTGAAGAGGTATTTGATTGCCCAGTGAATGGGTGGTTCTTGAAACTCTATTTTATTTGAGGCTCTAAGGCCTTATTATTGTAAATTAGTAGATAGTAGGTTGTTTTGCTTTTATAATAAACTCCATGCCCAATGGAACAGTAAATGATAGTGTTAAGTTACTTAGTTTCTTTTAGGGAAAGGTATTTTTGGTCTGGGGTTCTTGGGACCTCACTAGGAGGTTCCCATCCCCAAGTAGGAGCCATATGTTATCTCCCAAGATAATTTATTTTGATAGTATGAAGAATTTAACTCATGCAAAGAAGGGTATGAATATCACTGATAGTTTGAAAGCCTCTGTTTTTTATTTGGATGAAAATTTCACAAGTTGTAGCTTTCGGTGGCTTAGGCGAGGACTATCATAGCTCATTAGCCACCAAAAAGCTATGTTTCTACAGCTAAACAGTTAAACGTGGGCCAAAGGAAAACCATCGAAAGTGGTCTAAGCAAGCAAAGTCAAAGTAACACTGTTAGTGCCTTAGGTGAGACTACAAAAACTCATTAGCCACCGAAAAGGGGCGCTTTTAGCAGACTAGAAAGAGAGATAAAAGGGGTTTAAACCGCCGAAAGTAAGTGGCAAGAAACATTGATAAAGTTACATTCAGTGGCTTAGGCAAGGCTCAGAACATCTCATTAGCCACTGAATTTCATCGAACTGTGGCATTTACCTCTTTTTTGTTTTATTGCTAAATCTTTTAACTGCCATCGGAACATTTTTTTGATAGTGGTCGAAGGTTTATTCCTCTATAATGCCCACATTTCGGAGGGCTTGTTGTTTATGTTGCAAACACTACGAAGAGTCTTGTGGTTTGAAGTTCTGACGCATTAGTGGTTTTAGGTTTCGATGTTTAAGTGGTTAGTATTCTCGACCTCTGATGCTTAACCACCACGAAGTTAGTTGTTTGAATCACTGACACTATGAGAGCATTCGGGTTTAAAGTTCCCATCCTTAATGTTTAGAGCTTCCGATCACTGACAGGTTTTTAGTTGTTTGTTCGACAGTTAAAAATGGTTTTTTTTCAAAGTCACTATCTACCTAAAGCAGAAATTCACCACGAAAATGGGGTAGGGGTTCTGGTGGCTTCGAAAAGAAAGATAATGTTTAATTAGCTGCCAAAATCTAGATTTTTCGGTGGTTAGTTGACAAAATCACAGAGGATATTAAACCACCAAAAAGGACAAAATAGGGAAACGGTTGGGAACTGTCACATCCAACCCCATCTGCAAGACAAAAGCTCATTTTAGAGCATGATTACCCACCAAAAAGATCTGGTTCCATGTGACTGCATGTGAAATGAGTGAAAAGGGTTGTTATGCAAGTAGCCAAAACTGATCTAACCACCAACCTTTAGTTTCCCTCCACCTATTCCAAGGGTCATCAAATAACCACCGAATGCTATGGCTAAGGTAGGGTACAGTTATCAAGGAAAAGATATCTTAGGGATCAAGCTGTTGTCATCATTTGGGTGACCTCACATTCCATAAATGACAAAAAAATCCTCATAATCACTTCCATGGGACTCCCTCGTATTTCATGTTCAAAATTGGCATTTTTTCACCAAAAAACTGACTCTGAGAGAGAATCCTACTAAATCACATTATATAGAAGGTCTGGAAAACTGTTTTTTGCAAGTAGCTAGGAGATACACCCATCAGGATGAATAAAAGTGGACCAGCTCTCAAACAGGAGCTAGGTGATGTCAGTTACTTAGAGGCCCATCCATAGGTTTATAGACTGTTCCAGGAGGTAGGATGCTACAAATACTGTGAAAAAATACAGGGTTTTCATCAACAGGTGCATGAATATTTTTCCCTATCATTTGATGGTTCAAAAGAAGTCATAGGAAGGGAGGAATTTCTCATAGATGAAGCACTAATATCAGAGGTGACTGAACTCCCTTGCACAGGAGAGAAGTGGTTCAAGACCACCATACCCAAAGACGTGGAATTCATATCATATCTCAAGCCTGAGGATAGGGGAATAACATGGAATAAGGTTGTGCCATCGTCATGGCTAGAAGAGAATTAGCAGTTGCTACTAAAATCCATTGTGGTCTATTTGACTTGTGAAGGGAGATACAATAGAGAAATGATATATCATTTCAAACTCATGAACAACTTCATAGGTAAGAACCCTCTTAATATACCCTTTTATTTACACAAGTGTCTAGGGAAGATGAAACATCAAGTGAAATCCCAGCCATCCAAGATTGCTGGAAGGTTGCGCCACCATGGTCTTATCCAGCTATTGGTCTAGGAGTTGTTGAAGAAAGGAAACATTGCTTGGCCCTATTTTATGTTCTAGAATGGCTTTGAGATAGGCCTTCAACTAGAGGAGAAAGGGAAGTCTCTTATCAAGAAATCCAGCACTCCAAGGAGTGGGAGAAGAATGAGGAGGGCCATTTCCACAGCTGCAGTGACTAAACAACCTCCTTCCCCCTACAAAACCAAGAAGGAAAAAAGGAATTTGGATTTTAGTGAGAAAGGTCAGGGGGCAGAAGCACACCAGGTGAATGTCTTAAACCTACCTTATTCAGATTATGAGGAAGAACAAGGAGAGGATGCAACCCTATCTCTACAAATTGTTCCATTTACTGAAGCATTGCCATCCCCCACACTAGAAGAACAAGAAGAACCAACTAAAAGGGATTCCTCCAACAAACCTAGAAGTCAAAAGATCAATCAGCTACTAAGGCAGGTTTATGAAATGGAGGTCTTGGAAAGGGAACTGAAGAGAAACAATGAAACATTGACTAGGGGAAACAAGCTATTGCACAAGTCCTACTTGGAGCAAAGAGTGAGATACATTTTCTTGAAAAGGCTAAACACCAGGTACCTGAAGGACAATACCATGTTACTCATGATGGTGAGGCTCCAAAGGTTGCAGTTGAAAGAAGAAAAAGAAAACCCTAGCAGCCACCTTGACTTATCAACCCTAGCTAAAGTATCCATCAGTCTCCAGCCTCTTGAAATAATCCAGGGCCCAGCAAACACTCCAAACACAAATCCCTCAAGAGAAGAAGGCTGAGAAAATAGGCCTAGAAAGGAATTTTTGAGTGAAACCTAATAAATTTTATGAAACAGGGCTTTCGATGGTTAAGTGGGCACTAGAGCAATCCATTAGCCACTGAAATTTCCTCTGTTTGGCAGTTAAAAGTTTCGATAGATTGGCTGCTTAACCACCGAAAGAGAACAGAGGTTTAAAAGCGAGTTTAAAGACAAAAACTAGATTTTGGTGACTGTAGATGACTCAGGGAAGTAATTTAAAGACAAAAGGTGCTGACAGAAGTATCAAAAAGGGTTTGTTTAGATCTATTATGACAAAATAGTGCCATAAATTCATCAACCCTAATTGTCAAGGAGAAATTAATGGGTTAACTAACAGTGGACTAGCAGCAGTGATCATTAACAACTACTTCAATTATTTAATGTTTAGTTAGTGAAATAAATATTCATCATAGTTAGACAAATAGTTAGGTAGGGTTTGAAACCCTAATTTGGGAAAACTGTCACTTTTGTGTATTTTTGTAAAAAACAGATCGAAGTTTCAAGATCTGTACTTTTTGTAAAAAGGCTATAAAGCCTAAGATCAATTTTATAATAAGCGTTCAACTTCAGGTATTTATAAGCATATAATGCTTTCATGCTTCTCATTTTACTTATTCATGAATATAAGCTCTTTTTTTATGGTATGTTCAGCCATCATCTCTTTCTTTGCTGTACTTATGCCTAAATGTGCATTTAGGTCATTTTTAGATTGATTAAAAAGATGATAGCTATCATCCTGTTGGTTTGTTAGTGGAATTTGATTTATAAGTGCCATCCTTATCATTATTTAGCCATTTATATGCATGTGTTTTGTATGCAAATCTACCAGCATGATGAGTTCTTCATCCTTGCACTTTATTGTCAACTTTTGAGAAATTGTAACTAAAATCCTTGTAATTAAGTGAGTTTTACACGTGCCTTGATATTTTAAAGGTTATATAGGTCAACTAACTTGATCCATATCATAAAAACCTTAAAAACATTATAAGTTACCAGGCATCCTTGAGCTACAACCTAGAGGATTTTCCTGGAGTAATAACACATTAGACAATTGAAATAGCATGACCAAGCACTCATACAACCCATTATTTGTCTTAAAGGTTGTCTTCCACTCATCTCCTTCTCTTATTCTAATATGATGATATCCACTCTTCAAATCCAATTTTTAAAAGCATGTTTTCCCACTTAGGAAATCCATCATGTCTTCCATCCTTGGTAGTGGAAACCTATACCTGATAGTGATCTTGTTAATCTCTCTAGATTCAATATGCATCCTCCACTCACCATCCTTCTTTGGTGTTAGTACTACTTGTATTGCACATGAACTCAGACTCTTCAAGACTAATCCTTTGTCCAATAATCCTTGCACATGTTTCCTCACTTCTTCATTCTCTTAAGGTGTCAACTTATGTGCTTCCTTGTTTGGTAAACTGGCTCCTAGAATAAAATAAATTTGATGACTTATATCCTTCATTGGTGGTAACTCATTGGGTAAATCATCCACAACGATATCACTAAACTCACTCAACATCTCCTGACTCTCCTTAGGTATATTTGTCATGTTAGTCTTCACTGTCACAAATCTTGGTTTGCATACCATAGCATAGTTCAACTATTCCTTCTCAATCTATTGCAAATATTATTTTCCTAACAACATCAGGACTTTGGGTGTTGTCCTCCTTGCTATACCACCTTATTGCAAAGGGTGAAGTACATGTCTTATTCCATTCTACTCAAAACTATGACAGTTAATCCTACCATCATGAGTCACTTTCTTATTAAATTTATGCAGTCTACCTAATAGTATATGACAAACATCCATAGGCATAACGTCACATAGAATCTTGTCCTTATACAGACCTATTTGGAAATCAACTTCACACTACTCACTTACTAGGATTTAATGTCCTTTATGTAACCAAGATACTTTGTATGGAACATAATTCTTGGTCCTTATTAAACTCAGCTTCTCTACCATTTCTATAGAAATAAGATTGTCAGTGATCCCACCATCAATCACCATCTTACAGCACTGCCCTTGGACTTTACATGTGGTCTTGAATAAATATTTTCTTTGAGTGTGGTCTTCCTGCTCCTTCTTAGGTTTCAACAATACCTTGTTTATCATCAAATCCTCTCCTATCTATGGCAAGACTTCCTCTACTCTCAACTCTTCTTTTTGTTGCTCATTCTAAGCTACATAGGCTCGCCTCTATCCTACGTCTTCCTTCCTTGGTCATTCAAATGATTATGCCCCAAGTGGTTGCATTTGTATCATCTAATGAAATATCCTCTGCCTCTTTCTCTACCCCTACCTCCTTGGTAAGTTCCTCTTCTGCTAGAGTCACCTCATCTACCATGTTTCTCTTTCTAGTTAGAGTTACTGGACTCTCCCCTCTATGCTCAAATCTTCCTCTTCGAGCTACTTGTCCTCTTCCTCTAGTCGAAGCTTGACCTTTGTTGAAAATCTACTTCTTCAATATCTTTTATTCTGTTTGTAAGGTACATTGATATGCCTCCTCCATTGTTCTAGGTGATATCATGCTAATCTCTTCTTGGATATCTATCCTTAGACCATTGAGATATCTAGAAGCCTTTTTTGCTAACTCTTCAACATATCCTTCCCTTAGGTTTATTTTGTAGAACTATTCAGTGTACTCTCTCACTATTAACAATATTTTCCTAAGGTTTTGTACTTGTATATACATAATTAACTGAAAATTGTTGGGCAAGAACTTATCCCTCATCTTAGCTACAATCCTATCCTAGCTCTTTATCAACATATTACTATTCTTCCTTATTTTTGCTTGCACACAATCCCACCACAAGGATGCATGCCCTTTCAACCTTGTCACAACCAATCTGACTCTCTTGTCTTCTTCAATCTCATTGTACTCAAAGTACTTATCCAGCTCACCAATCCAATCAATGAGATGCTTAGCAATGAGACTTTCATCGTAGGTAGGAAATTTAGGTTTCAGCCTTAAAATTGCTCCTAGAATCGATCTAAAATACCTTAGCTCAAGTGTCTCCTACATAGGCATAGCTTCTCCACTTTTCTCTTAATCCTCAATTTCACTTACATCCCCTGCTTCTAGGTCTCTTCTTCTATCTATCTCCATGGATTCCAGATGTACTTGAAGATCTCTAACTTCCTCCATAATTTCTGTGTTAACCAATGGTATTCCTCTGTCACAACCTCTTGATCTTCCTATATGTGCAACCATCCTCTCAAACTAAGCCTCTGTAATAATAGTTCTCTTTCACACTTCTACAATCTACCTCACCAAGCCCCTTCTCTGTACTTGGTCTTTTGGTAACTCTAGTCCTCTATCTAGAACCTCTTCAGCACTCTTCTTTTCTCTTTCCAGGATTTTATTGCTATTCTTCTTTCTCACCCGAGATTCTCCTTGCTTTGATACCAAAATTGGTGTAGGCTGGATCAACCATAGCCAACCCAACCAGCAATTCTAGGATCTGGTGGCTCCTACACTTAGCAAGATGACCAAATTTATCCCTCAGCTAAATTCTACTCTTAAAATTCCTCCCTGCAATTCTTCCTCCAAAATAACCTTTCCATGAGCGGGTTGTGGGTTGCGAGATGTGGGATACAGAATACGGGATGCCATCTTTCCAAAGTTTCTCCCCCGCAACTCTCCTTCTGCAAATTTTCCTCCATAATATTCCAATTGTTAGATATTTGCAGCCTTCTTCATGATCGTTAATATTCTCCTTTATGTGGATCTCACAGATATTTGCGGATCCATTATCATCCTCACAAATTTCGTTGTGGACCTATCTTAGACTGTCATATCTTTGTTTACAGATTCAATCTCTGTTGTTCATTCTCTCCAATAAACTGGTTAAGAAAGAAAACCTGCGGGTTGCACAGATTGATCAGAGCATCGATCAATCCATCCCGCAATCTCTAATATTCAGTAGCCTAGCACTTCTATGCATGCATTTACAACCTATTTCAACTACTTAAGAAACAAATTCATGGGTGAATCAACAATTTCATAGAAATACACAGATGTTCAGGAAACTACCGAAGTCGACTCTTCATGGATGCACAATTCAAAATAGTAAAGGAATAGAGGCTAATAATACTATAAACACACAACTACTCTTCCTATTAAGAAACCACATAAACACACAGTTCGGATATCTTCTACAATCTATTCAAAGTATTTACAAACGGAACTAGACATAGGTCTATCTGTCTCTATGCAAGCACAGAATTCTTTCAAAGAATAGCAAAACTAAAGAAAAACAACCCCCTCTACTTCTCTAATTTATCTATTTAAGATAAAATGTAAACCCCCTACATTGAATGGTCCTATAACTGAAAACAAACAACTACAAAGCATGATGAAAACATCCATATGAAAAACAAGCAAATTGCAGCTTGATCTCCATGTAGGGAGTCATGATACGCAATCACTCCTACCGCTGCTAACCAACTATGACTCATCAAAAAATACAAAAATATGCCATAGCATGTGACCAACTCATCACATTTATGCCATTCCACGATGCTCCTGCATCAGATATACTTCTGTGTTGCCAAAGAGAACTGTCATCAACCATTGACACTACGCCCATCCATTAATCATCTTCTTATGAGTCACCCACCAGCATGATGTGGTAGCCTTCAATGCTTCCTCCAATGCGAACAATCACTACGATTTGGATACCTTCTCTTCAACTCCATTAAGAACACAAACAGCTCAAGTATCCATTCATAAATTGGTAATTTGACAATCTCAGTCATGAGATGGCACAACAATTGCTTGATTATACCACACTCCCTGAATGATATCTCATCCATGCGATTTTTCCAGTTCTCTAACGCATCATCAGAATCATAATATACAAAACTAGCACCAACTGATTTCTCCATCATCAATTGGGTAGATGCAATGTTTGTAAATATTGTAAGCATCATCCCATCCTCTAACAACTTCATCTTTCACTGGTTCAGTATATCTCCATCCTTCATTTGGATCCATAGGAGAGATGACTCTAATGTCCTAATTCTCAAATGTCATCATCCATTTTTTGAAGTAATCACTACCATACTTTCGTTGGACCATACAATCCCCAACAATGAAGGATAGGATCCTCTACCATCAACAAATTCAATCACATCAAAATCAACATAGGTATGCATACCTTCAACATCCATGACCAGGATCAACACACATCCAATTGGTTGTACTTTATCTTGATTAGCCAGTCGCAACTGCACTGGGGACCAGCCCCGCGTCGGCCTCCCCATTTTTTGCCAGGTCTTCTTTGTCAGAATATTCACATATGAGCCCAAATCTAGAATGACCAAATCTACTTCATAGTTCCTAATCTGAATGTTCATGCGTAGCTCTTTTCTTGTCCTTTTCTTATGTAACGAGCTCACCGAGGAGTCCTCCCACTTTTTACCTGGGTGGTGCAACAAGTTCTCAATATTGGTTAGAGAATCAGGAACTCTTTCCAACGACAAGAAACTATGAAATAAGTGTTGCAAGGTACCATGCTGTCATGATGGTCCTACCTCCAACGAAGAATCAAAAGCAAAGGGAATTTCATAGACAAGCGACTTACTAGGATTTCCTCTGATTGCATCCCGAGCTTTAAAAAATGTATCTTTTTTAGTTGTGATATCAAATGATGCCTTCCTCTTCCCATCCAATCGAACCTATGGACATAGTCCATTCTCTCCATTCACCACACCTCTGTGGGTGATGATGGCAATGTCAACATCCTCTATTCTGGTCTCTACTGAGATTTTCACAAGTGTTGATCCTTGGTTTTAGTTGAGTGGTGGATTTATGGGTTGATTTATAGCTTGAATTTGAAGTGGAACTTGATTATGATCCTGGTTATGTAATTGATTTCAGTTTTGTAGTTGATTTTGATTCTGTAAATGGTTTTGATTCTGCAACTGAGGAACATTCCCAGCATGCCATCTTACGATTAGCTGTGGTATGTTCTCAATAGTGTGATCAATTATGGTGCAGTATGTACATGAAGACTACAATTGTGGGAAATATCTCTGGTTATGTCCAAATATCCCATAATTGTAACACTGCATAGGTGCACAAACTTGTCCTCCTCCTCTTCCTTGGGATCCTCCTAAGAATCCTTGCTGTTGGTACTGTGGCTGAACCAATTGTTGTGGTAGGGGATTTAGCTGTTGTTAAAAATAGTGTGCTTCCTGAACATATTGTGGATGAGATAGAGCCATTGACATCTAATTATACTGTGGATGCGGTGCAAACTATGGCTGCAGCGCGAACTGCGGTTGTGGTTGCGATGGTATAAATTTCATTTCTGGCGGTGGTGTATACTATGGTTAAGGTTGATATTTTACCACCTGAGGATGCAGATGTGATTGCTGTACTATGCGATGATCTTCACCCTTCACAAAGTATGAGTCATATGTCCTTTCCTGAAGCAGGTCATATGCATGACACTCATTATCTTCATGCCCCATAGATCAACAAAATGAACAATATAGGTTTCCTAGCTTCGTCACTATCTTTTGCATGTATCCAAATTCTTCATGTCGGTGCCCATAGACTTGGCATATGTTACACCATGGTACGTTTCCATAACTTAGTGGGTTTGGTGCCCTAGATAGCAGATAATTTCAGAAGTCATGGAAAGTATATTTAGTGTGTCCATCTGCGCGACAACAAGTGCACCAGATATCTTCATGATTCTCTTTCCCTTTATTAATATCTTGCAACTGAATACATGGAACTTGTGTTTCTTTCCGAATATGTATTAGTGCGTGGAGGAGTGGGTATGTTGCTATTGGGGTTTGATCTTACTTCTATTATGGGCGTAGTCTAGGTTGGGTCATCCTCCTCGTCACTATAGGGTCGGCTCGTCCCATGTGGTATTCCTTCATGGTATTTTGTTTTGATTGCAACAAGACCTTCCCCTGTCCTTTACCTTTTCTCTTATCAAAACCTTTCTCCTCTCCTTATAAGACCACTTTCTTCCTCAGCTTGCCTCACAGTCTCATAGAAAATTGTACCCATCTACCCCTTATCTTCCCATTTGTCTCCACCCTTTCAACTCGGTATCCACTGCCTCCGCACACAAGGGTTCTACTAATTGAGGTGCATCTTCAGTATACCCTTTTCACAGACAAGCATCTCAATTGACAATTGTAGAGACAACAAGAACCTACCTCTGGGTCAGTTGAAAAAATAAATTCCCACTTTTTTGTAGGACTTGGTAGTGTCAACTGCAAATTCAGTGATATATCCTTCTAGGATACTATCCAGCTAGACTTCAATAGATCAAGATGCTTTGTTGTCAGTTTCCTATAGCTCCTGGATCAATTTAGGGGTCCATGATGTTGGATCTCCTCCTTGGAAATTTGTATTCTTATAAGCTAACTACACCATATTTCACTTGTGTGGTGTCTTCTGAGCTTGCATGGCACTCGTGGTGCCATGCAATTAACTTGTCCCAAAACCCCTACCAACATATAAGTAATTTAAATTTAAATGAATGTGCAATTATGCTATTAAGAAGAAAAGTATCTCTCTCTCTCTCTCTCTCTCTCTCTCTTTATATATATATATATANAAGACTTGTTATTAAAGGTCATCTAATCCTAATTTTAATGACTAAACTCATTATTAATTAAGATAGGTTGTAAGTGTAACAACCAAATTATGTTGAGAAATTTTTGTATGGGATCCTTTGCATACCTCCATCCTACAATATTTTGTCCATCTTGGGGTGGCCTCTTGGTAGAGAAACAAACACTAGACATAGAGCTACATGGTTGCAAGGAAAGTTGAACTCGAGAATCTACTCACACAAATTTATTTTGTTAAATACTTATATGTTATTATGTCATCATTCATTAAGTTCTGTAATGAAATGTTCTTAAATATCTGAAAGTAAATAGGAATATTGAAAATGTGCAAGTGCTTTTCCATGTAATCTAAATTATTGTATCTTTAAATATCATTTGAAATGATAATAAAATTACAAATTGATGTTAGTTTTATTCAAATCATAAATAGTTTATTCACAAGTAGATAAACTCAACCCTTTAATGGAGGACATGAATAGTCTTGCAAATTTTCTACGAGAAAATGATAAATAGTTTAGTCACAAGTAGATAAAATAAACCCTTGAATGGAGGACATGAGTAATCTTGCAAATTTTCTAAGATAACAAGAATTTACATTATTGTTTTTTTAACATTTATCAGTAAGCAATGTTATAGTTATGGAAGTTCTTAGTCTCAATTAGTTATCATAAGGATTAAGGATAATCCAATATTTTTAAATAAGCAATTTATATGGAAAGATAATCAAACAAACACTGTTAGTATGTTGAGTGGTTATATCTTAAATGATATATCTTATAGGTTTATACTTATGTATGTAAATGTGTTAATTTAAATGGAAGAATAAACTAGGATCTATCAATATATGATCAATATTAATTACTTGATGAAGTCAACCTACATATATGAAGGTTCTATGGCCTCATAAAGTTGTTCACACGAGAATATTTTGTACTAGAGGTAATGGCATGATGACATATTCTCGTACTAGGGAATGTTTGGAACCTTATAGAAAGGTAATATGAGTTTATGAATTCCTTATCTTAACTACATGTTGATGTGATTTTTATGACTTAAGATTGAAATTGTTGTAATTTGAATGAATAAACAATATTCTTTAACAACTTGTGACTATGGATAATGGATTCAAATGGTAAGTTGATCAAGTAACCTATTAATTCTATGGTCCTAATGTGTCAAATACTTAAACAATTAAATGGTGAAAAGTATTGTAGAGTTGTTATGTGGCTTCATGTGCAAATATATGCATGCACATATTGATTATTTTGTTAAATGGATAATGAATCTAACATATTATGTTATTGAATGAAGTTCTAACCGCTAATAGTATATCAATAACTAGTATGTGTTGAAAAATTAATAAGGTGAGATAGGATTACCTATAGTCTCTTAACTTAATCGCAAACTCTTAAGAGGTTATATGATTTAAGAAAGCATTTAAATTTTGAAGGAACATAAATTAATGCTTAGATGTAGGATTTATTTTTATGCAAAGATTGAATCAAAATCATTTGGTTCTTTTGATGATGTTTAAAAAAAATTATATCCAAATTCCCAAATTAGTAGCAACGAATTTGGGTGTTACATTGATCTTATTTATTTTGGAACACTATTCAAAAAACAACTCCAAGTTCTACTATTTGGATAATCATAAGATGATTCTTTTAGCATGATTTCGATAAAATCTAGTTGAAATTTTTAAAAATTTAGGTTACAGTTGTCAAGTATTAGAATTTTGGGTCCCCCAAGGGTTTTTGAGGGTGTTGAATTCATTTATACCATCAAAATTAGGATTAAATCATAGTTGCATTCTTATTTGCAAAATAAATCTGTTGGGTTTTGGGAAAAATGGTTGTCTGGTCCAAATTGTAAAAAATTTCAGGCATCTCCCTCCAAATTGACTCAGTCATTCGGTGATGTCACCTTCTCATCCTTTTTGTCACTACATGAATCAATGTTGAAAAATATCTCTCTAAATTTAAATTTATATTATTAAAAATGCATGTTAATCTCACCATCAAAGTCAAAACCCTTACAAAAGTTTATGTTATTAAAAATGTAGATAATGTGATTTTGTTTCCATAATCGAAACCTTACTATTGTTAAAATCATCAATGACACGCATATGGAGTGTGGTAAAAGATTGGATGGAATTCTCTCATAATATAAATAGTATAGAAGATGGAAATAACATCCAAAAAAAGAGAGGAAACTAAAAACGCTTTTTAAATGATGAGTAGATGTTGTATGATAACAACATCCTTGATCAGAAAGAAAAAATTGAAAATCAGATAAAATATCGAAAGGCTATGCATGCAGTGTAAAATTCAACCAAATAGGTTACTTCATATTTCCTTAAAATGCTTGTTATTTTTAAACTCAACTTGGTTGATTTTACCATATTTATTAGAATAAAGTTTTCCTTGAGGCTCAATACATTACCTATATCACTATCATCGTCAATAATTCCGAGACAACTTGATCCAATGCATTTGTTTTATCATTATGATTCACAAAACCATTTAAGACCATTACTTCCAATTTTATCGTATTCTAATATATATATGTATATACATATCATTCAATGTATATATATTATATACCTAATATACAAATCAATATAGATATACATGTATGCTCATATAATATGTACAGAGTAATATGTATCGTAACATACTCAAGGTGTGTGTAATATTTATTTGTCCCGACACACACATGTTAATTTATGTGTATTTACAAATTAACACATGTATTGATAATATGCATTGGTATATGTAATGTCATATATAGATTTGTATTAAGTATATAGAATAACATATATATTAATGTATCTCTCTACCACTCTATAAAGTGAATATATTAATATACATGCCAATATAGATATTAAGATATATATTAGTATGCATGTAAACATATGCATAATATAATGTACATATCCACATATACATTATTATATGCATACATATAAATATAAAAATACATCTTAACGTGTATGTGTGCCATACAAGTCAAGGTTAAGGTTAGACATTATCTTAATATTTAATTAAAAAAATTTCATTATTAAGAAAGGTAGGAGTATCAGGAGTTCATTAGTTTTGATTGTCCTCAATAATAAGTTGTTTTAACTTCCTAGATGCAAGTGGCAAATAAGAATATGATGGGAGGCAGGGAAGAGAGAGGGAGCATGCAAGGACAATTTCCAACCCTTCCCACACCCATCAACATGCATAAATACACATGACACGGTCCTTGGAGTCCTCAGTCATGACGAAGGACACAGAAGGTGCATTGAGCTAATATTGTGTTGTGCCAAGGATATGGCTAGAGATTTTAGAGATGATGGTTTTACACAGGTGAGGTACTTGCATGCCCATAGAGACTCCTCGAACATGCAATTGAGTACTTGGCTCAATCATCAGGGGATATTGTAATGGCAAAAGAGTAGTTATATGAGTAAAGCATGGAGGGAGAGAATGGCACTTAAAATTATCAAGGGGGTCTTGGATAAACACCACTGCATGGGTTTGAAGAAAAAATTAGCAGTCAGGATGATGCTTGGTAGAATGAAATGCAGTCATTCCAAGAAGCAAAGGAAAATTCGTAAGAAAGGCCTCTCCACCAGGTTCTTCGGCTCGGTGCCAAGCATGGAAACGCCTATGGAGGGAGGAAATGATGTGGACTCGGAAGCTCTGTTAAATTAGGAATATCCAAACCACATTCATAAGTCCATTGTGTTGATGGATAATTATATCTTCAAGGAGTTTGGACTCAGTCTTGGTTGTGACATGACCATATCCAACTAATGGAGGCTAAAATTCATACTCTCCTGCTCCATGAATGAAATAGAGAGTTTTAAGGACCTGGTAAGGATCAATGTCATTAGTTTCAAAGAGTACGTGGAGAAGGGCCTTGTTCACATGAAAATATTGATGCATCTAGCAGAACCTCCGTTTCAATGAGGTACCAAGGGCACTAGCGGTGAGGGGACCAGTATCGTTAGCGAGGATGAGGAAGAATCCACTAGGAAGGTATAGGCTTTCCTCTATGCTCCAACGATTCTCTCTTCTGGGAGGGTCTTTCTTAGGATATCTCTATGTTTACTTTCATGTTTACACCTTTTAGAAGAGTGAGATTGTCATTGTTCAAAGGTTGGCCATCTCTCACAGTGTTCAAACACTCTATTTGGATAATTTTGTATGTTTTCATTTTTTTGGGTGCAAGACCATGGTTTGGAACTATGCTTCAGGAGTCATCCATATGTATGTACTCTATTATATTTTAAAAAGTAATAGAAAAGGTCCCTACTTACCAACAAAAAAAAATTGTTTTAACTAATCCAATTTTTTTTCCTTGGAAACAAAAAAACATAATTTTATATCATCCGTAGAGAAAAAAATTACAGTTTGTACATGCTGATTTCTGCATATTTTAGTAGAAAAAAGTATGAGAAGAAAAAATATAGTTGACCCTAATGGATCCCCTGGATATCCAAATCCCATACTATACAAAGAAACCAGCATATAACCTGCCTGATAACCTCTTCATATAATACAAAAAGAAAGTGACCATGCAGTTTCATCTTGAAACTGTCAACAAAAGACCAACTGAAATAAATCAGTCCATAGCTACACATAATAGAAAGTCCGAGACAATTTTCTAGTCTCTCACAAATTGTTCAACAACCTAATCTCAAAATGGTGTCCAAATAAAATATCTATAACCAAAAAAAAATGTCTATAGTGATAGTATAAAAAAAATTATTAAGGAGTTGCACCCTCTATAAATGGCGTGTGATAGTATTCAAGGATCTAATTTTCTAACTTTTCTCTAATATTCCACTGGAAAAGAGACAACTGGATCCCCTCCTTCAAGGCATAGTCTTCCTTCTTGTTTTTTTCCCTGTAGACATGTTCACATGAAAAACCATGATATGAGTCTAATACTTCTAGAATGGAAGATAAAATGTTGTCAAGTCTTAGATTTCAGAAATATTGAATCCCCTTGATCTAGTTTATCACTTTCATTGAGTCACCATAAACATTTAGAGTTCTACACCCTTTCTCTGCTGCAAAAATGAGTAAAAGTTTTAATCTTAGTAACTCTAAAAAATTGTTACTACCTTCCCCTAAGCCAACCATTAGCTCAAAGGAGTGATTTTATAATAACTAAAGAATATTCCCACCCCCACAGAGATTATTGTGTTATGCCCCATAAAAAAAACTCATGGAACCGATCTGTCAACTTCTAGCTCCAGAACTTCCCTCTCTCTAGTAACCCTGATGTGTTCTGGGAATGCATGTGAAATCATGCAAGCCATAATACCAGTAATAGTTGGAGTGCATAATTTATCTACAAATATAATATTATTTCTAGCCAACCAAACACCCCAAATCACCAATAAAGGTAGTGTTTTCATAGATTCTTGAGTTTTGGACCTCCTCCATTTCTCCCAGGCCAGAAGAATCGAGACACCTTCCCACAGTGTCTTCCACCACGATGCGATGACCCTTTGAAAACCATTCGCACTCAGCTTTAAACAACCTATTTTTTGGGTATATTTCCCACCTGGAGCTGGATCCCAAATGAGCACATCCTCCCTGTCCATGAGCTGAACCTGATCCTAGTTCAGAATTGTTGGAAGGGGTTTTGGAAAGTGAGTTACACAGGGTCGCGACAGTTGCGCAAGATCATGCGGTACCACACTAGGCCAAATCAACGTGATGGGAGGAAGAATAACTATTTTGAATATTTTATATATTATCTGACCAAGTTTTCTCATAATAGGTCATTAGCGGTTACAAGTTAGTTAGAAGTGGACGTTCAATGTAAAGGTGCAAGCCTATATATAGATCTATTTTTCAACTAAATAGACATCTGGTGATTGATTGGATTGATCGACAACTTTATGAATATCACATGAGATCTAGTGCAATCTAGTTGTGAAGAATTTTTGGTGGTATCTGTGATCTATCTGGGTTATTTTCTGATGTATTCATCCTCCCGTTGTGTAGAATACTTGTCCTTTTGGATCATTTGCACATATTTAATATGATATGGCACTTGTTGCACAAATCTTATCTTTTCTGTTATGATGTTGCAATCTAGTTTATTATGATGTTGTTGTAATCTAGATCTGTTATGATGTTGCAATCTGTTATAATGTTGTTGTGGTTTATTCAATTTCCACTATATTGATGTTGATGCAATATGTTTTAAGTCTGTTATATTTTTGTTGCATTATGAGGTTGGATGTTTTATGAATGATGCTATTGTGACAAATGTATGATGCAATCTGTAGTTATGGAAATGAGTTAATGTTGACTACATAGTTCTGGATCCAATAGTTATGTTGTCTCCCCGTTATATCCCCATATATTCCATCCTCACTGCCAGAAACTTGGTTTTGACAGCTCTCCCTTGAACATCTCGGGTGAGACTTCATCCACTTTGCGAATGTTTCTTGGCAGGGTAAAACCTGTCTGGGCTGATGCTCAGGGAGATCGCGCTGGTTGGGTGTCAACAGAGTGAGAACCCTTGTCGAAGAGTCTTTGTTGGTGGGTTTTTCCAACAAATGGTTCCATTGTCGAGACCGAGTTGTGATTAAAAGGAGGATATTTTTTGTCGTCCGACTCGACCAAAGATTGAGGGATGGTTTGATCTAAAGTTGTGGGATTTTTCCGAAACCGAAAATCAAAATCCGAAGATGTCGATGAGCCATTGGTTGGATAGATATATCCATGATAGTCCTCATGAATGGTTCTTTTGTGAGTTTCCTGTCCTCTTGCATTAGTGGCTAGCAAAGTTCACATCTAAGAAGACAAACTTCCAAGGGGTGAGCTGACATCATGGACTCTAGAGTTGATCCAAGAACTACAAGAAATAGACAATAAGGCATCACGGGATGTTGAAGCATGGTTGGATAGTATCTTGGAAGGCTACATTACTGAGTTTGCAGTCGACACCAATAAGTCATTTAGCGAAGAAGAAAGGGAGTTCTTCAGTAGACCACGAGGAATATTTTTGTTGTCGCTGCAGCTATCAATTAAGCAGCTAGTCTGCAAAAAAGGTATTCTGAAGATGGACCAAGAGTAGTGGAACTTTGGTGTGCAGAGGATGTAGGCACCACGACAAAAGGGGGAAGATACATGGAAAGATAAGGGGTATATGGGCATGATTTCTGGTGAGAATGTGAAGGTCTCCAAGGAAACAAGTGGTTATACAAGGGGAGGAGAAAGGTTTCGAGAGAAGAGGCAGAGGACAGGAGAAGATCCTGCTGTAATTGAAGTGCGATGCCATGAGGAGCAACCACACGGGACAAAGAGACCTTTTTGTGAGGATAAGGACAACGAGGCCTAGGATACCCTAGAAGGATGATATGATCAAACCCTAGCAGTAACATGTCCACACCTCCACACACTACTCCACCACAAGGAAGAAACACACATTCTACGTCGACTTGCCTGACGTGTTGGAAATAGTCTAGTAATAGAGTACCAACAAGAGGAATAAGGCCTAGAACGATGGGAGATGAAATGAAGTTACCATTATTCCATGGAAATGGAACTGATGATCCTGAGTAGTACTAGTTCTTACGTGAGGAAATCTGGACCGCCTGACAAACTGTAGATGATGATGTCAAGAAAAGCCAGCTGACAACTACTATTAGGGGCCATGCAATGGAATGGTTCATGAGATTCATGCGAGTTCCTTAGGGAGGTACCAGGAAAACATTAGATGAGATCCAAACGAGGCTATTCAAAGAATTCAAGAAGCTGAAGTTTGAGGCTTAGTACATTACTGAATTAAAATAGATCAAACAGTTCCCCAATGAAACGATTTGGGACTTTGATTAGTGGTTTAAGACATTGATGGCTCGAGTTAGTTTTCAAATGAGCGATGTTCAACATAAGGAATTGTTCATCCCCGTGCTTGTCTCGCATATCCAACAACCCCTAATGTAACAAAAGATTGCGACAAAGAGAAAGGATCTAGCGATCGTGATGAAATTGGAAGCATCGCCAGTAGGAGAAAGCGCAGTGAGAATGAACAAGATTCAAGCACAATTGGCCAATCTAACACTCCAACTACAAGATACCAAAAAGGCCAAATAAGATCATGATGATCTTTGATGCACGCATTTCCATGCATACAGACATACCAAGGACACATGTCTGATGTTCCAGAATTATTTGATGTCCAGAGCCCCGAACGCATTGAGCTGTGCTAGTAGACCATGGTGTTACATCTGTCAAGTCTATCATCATTGACATGAGAACTGTGAATACATGCATAAGATGGTTTCCAAGATGGAAAATATGTACTGTACATTTTTTCGGTTAGTAGGACATGATAATAATAACTGTCGAGCTTATGATTTTCTCCAGGAAAGGATGTATGATTCGTATGTTGTGAAAGGTGAAGACCCTCGAGCAGTGAAAGTGCATCCACAAGTGGTACAACTAGCAGAACAAGTGCAATATACACCACCACCTCTGATGCAGTTTATCCCTGTGCAACCGGTGCGACAATAGCAGCATTTTACAGCCTAGCCACAGTTTGCACCTCAGCCACATATTGTAGCGCAACCATAGTATAATCAAGTGTTGTGACCACAGTATACTTAGCGACAATATGTTCAAGCTATGCACTATGTATAGAAGCAACCAAACCTATCATAGCAAAAGATGGTCCAACTGCAGTTTCAACAAGGAGGAGTCCACGTAGGATTTAGGGGCTGAGGAGGAGGCTTCGATTGAGGAGTAGGATGAGGTCATGAATCAATTCAATGTTATACCTGTGGAGTATTTGGCATTATCAAAGGGAATGTCCTCATGCACAGTGTACTTATTACACAGCCAACGAACATGATGTTAAAAATTGCTCTCAGTTTATTGCAAAATGGCAGGCTGGAAACTTTCCTCAGTTGCAGAACATACAAAATCAAAATCATCCTATGTTCCAAGTATAGAACCAGCCAATGATGCATGGTCATATCCCACCATAGACTCAGACTTAGAACTCACCCTATACTCAGAATCCGCTGATGAATCAACCAATGAATCATCTACTTAATAAGAACCCGTTGTTGACTCAGGCCTAGAACCTGAATCAAGGACCAATGGTTGCAACACTATTCATGCCAAACCGCGAATGAAGGATGTAAATGTTGGGATTGTCACTCATGCTGGTGTGAAAACTGGAGATGATGGACCATGTCAACAAGTTTGGCTTTCTTGCAAGAAAAAAGTAGCATTTGATATTGTGATGAAGAAAGACACTTTCTTTGAAGTGAAGCATGCAATCGGGAGAAATCCAGGTAAGTTACCAATTATTGACATGCCATCTGCCTTTGATCAATCTATAGAGGCAGGACCATCAGGACAGCATGGTACCTTGTGAAAGTTCTTTGAAAGTTGTATTTAATTCGTAAGGGATCCTAACATGCTTGTCAATATTGAGACATTATTTTACCACCCGGATAAGGCAGTGAAATATTTTGCAGTGAACTCTTTGCAAAAGATGAAGAAAGGCAAGGAGATGAGGATGAATATCCAGATCATAGATTATGAGGCTGAATCTGTTATTTTGGATCTCGGATCAGATGTAAACATCCTAACCAAGTAAGCTTGGTAGTTGATGGGGAAGCTGACACTAGGATGGTCGTCGATACAGTTGTGACTAGCAAATTAGGCTAAGGTTCATCCCATTGGTCACGTCTCTAACTTGGTTGTTGACATTGAAGGTATGAAAATGCATGCTGACTTTGATGTGATAGAAGTAGTTGAAGATGGTGGTTCCTATCCTGCACTGCTAGGGATTGGATAGGATAATGATAGCATGGTAGTTATCAACTTCAAAAAATGAGTTATGATGTTTGAAAACCAGGATGTCAGGGTCATTGCTCCTATGGACCCTCAGGAAGGACCCAGGTATATTAAACCTGTAAGGGATGAAGCTGGTAGAAGTTGGGACCATGCCTATAATATCTCTCAGGATTATATTCGCCCGACTGTTGATGCTGAACTTCAATGGTGCAGTACTAGTTCTACATCCTCTGACTCTGAGGATGCTTTGGAAAATTGGCAGAATAGGTTGCATGAAGTATCATTCAGGAAATGCAGGTTGATCACAAAGTATCTCTGCTGTGTAGCCACTGAGACTATTATGTTTCCCATTTATGAAGGACTGTTGGGACTATCAGAGTTCTTTCAAGAATTCAAAGAGAAATTTTTTGAACCACAAAGGATATTGGCCCTAGAGATTGCACTGAAAGATACCCCGGCCCGATGGTGGGTGACATACAAACAAATGATCCATGACTGGGAACAGTGCCAGAGATTGATGATGGTGTGCTTTGGTGACTCATAGGTCTATCATGCTGGGAGATATGACATTCAAAATGATCCCACCAGTCATTTGATTGAGTGTTAGAATTTGTGGGCATTGTGACCCAGATATGAATGGGTCCACACTTTCATTCATACTTTGGAAGAGATGCCGAGATCATGGTATGTAGCGGTAGAGTTGCATAGAACTATGACCACTTGGGAGGATTTTTTAATTTTCTTCATACAGACGTTTAGTTTCCAGGATGCCAACCCATAGGTATGAAATTCTTTACAAATCATCCGCAACATTGTACTGGAGTTCAGCCCTATCACCTATCCAGTTGATTGACATGTGCACTGATCCATTCAATCCATGATGACCTACTACAACTTATCTGGGGAACCTAAAGATGACGATGAGTTGTAGATTGTCAATATTCTATATTTTGAAGGAATACACAATGTCGTAACCCCAGAAATACTAATGGACTCGATGAGTCAGTCGTTGAGGATCTAAAAAGTCAACATTGGGTCAATCACATGAATAGAAAGCACAATAAATTTCATCCAAACCATGCTATTTGGCGTATCCCCGATCATCAATGTAAGAATGAAGCTCCTGCGTGTCTATGCGCTTCTTTATTTTTTCCCCCGGTCTCAAATATTCCAGCTCGAGTATCCAAAGAATCGAATAGGTAGGATCCTCTTTATAGTTAGTGGTGTCCCCTCAATCGTTGAGCTAAGTAGAAGCAGAGAACCCGAAATTTTCCATTGTTGGTGACTACTGGGACAAGGATACCATGGCCAAGATCACAGACTTGCTACATGAATTCCAAGACCTTTTTTCGACAGGGTTTTCAGAGATGAAGGGGATTTTAGGAGACCTGGGAAATGAAGATCCGGTTGAAACTAGATGAAAAAAACGGTTTGATAGAGGCCGTATCGACTGAACCCATGATACAAGGACCATGTGAAGGATGAGATAGACCGGATGCTTGATGCTGGGATCATTGATCCGGTAGAAGAATATGAGTGAATAAGCCCTATGGTGGTCTAGGATATAAAGGCAGGATAAATCTGCATTTGCTTCGACCTAAGGAAGTTGAATGATGCATGCGTACATGACCCATTCTTGACCCCTTTTACAGATGAAGTGCTTGAATGCGTAGGTGGCCAGGAGATGTATTCCTTCACATATGGGTTTTTGGGATACCACTAGATCCAGATTGCAAAGGAGGATTTCCATAAGACCATGGTCATCACTGAATGGGGCTATTTTCAATATACAGTCATGCATTTTGGGCTGAAGAATGCACCCACAGTATTTTATCGGGTAGTTGTCGTTGTGTTTAAAGGATTTATTCAAAAGTTTCTACAAATGTATATGGATTATTAAACTATCTATGGACTAATTAGGGACCATCTTGACAACTTGTGGCTGATGCTAGAAAGGTGTCGACAGCATCAGATCACATTAAACTATAAAAAGTGCATTTTCTATGCACTGTTTGGCATGCTACTTGGGCACATAGTATGCAAAGAAGGTATATTGGTTGACCAGACGAATATCGTGCTAATCCTCAGTTTACCACCACCGATGAATGTGAATATGCCTCGGGAAATGTTGGGGCATATCAGATACTATCGCAAGTTTATCAAAGCATATGATGCGATTACTATCCCTATGGAGAAACTACTGAAAAATGATGCAACATACGAATGGACTTAAGAATGTCAAGGAATTTTTGACACCTTGAAGGCCAAGATGGCCTTGGAGCCCATACTAGTTTTTCCTAATTGGAATAAAGAGTTCCATGTGCATGTTGATGCTTCTTCTGTTGTGCAGGGGTTTTTTCTTGCATAACCACGTGAGGGCGACCTGGATCACCCAATAGCATATGCCAGTAGAAAGTTGTCATTTGCTGAACGAAATTATACAGTGATAGGAAGGGAATGCCCGATGATCATTTACACCTTGTAGAAGTTCATGAACTATTTGTTGGGTAGACATTTCAAGATGTTCACCGATCATTCTACTTTGCAATACCTGGTCAATAAGCCTGTGTTGGGGAGGAAGATCTGTTGATGGTTGGTACTCTTCCAAGAGTTTGATTTTGAAATAGTTGTGAAGCCAGGATAGTTGAACGCTGGTCTAGATCTTTTATCTCACATTGATAACAGTGAATAACTGACCAATATTGATGACGGTTTTCTAGATGCACAATTGTTTCGTGTTGACATCGCAGATGATCACTATGCACCAATTATTCAGTTTTTTGCCACTGGTGTTGCCCCCGAGGACATGTTGAGTATTAAAAAGAATTGGTTAGTAGTAAAGGCTTCTGATTTTCAACTAATTGTTGGGAAGTTATATAATCTTGGACCAGATGAAATCTTGTGACGGGGTATTTTACCACATGAGCAGGGTCCCATTCTAGAAGAAGCACATGTAAGAATTGTAAAAGGCCACTATGGAGGACGGGCTACTGGGTGGAAGGTGTTTCATGTCGGGCTATGGTGGCCTATGTCACATAATGATGCTACAGAATATGTGAGAAGTTGTGACATCTTGAGCAGGTCTATAAACCATCGCAGCGGGATGAGATGATGCTGGTGCCATAGGTAACTCTCCAACCTTTTGATAAGTTGGATGTGGATTTTTTTGGTCCTATTAATCCACCAGGGAAGAGGACTGGTGCACAATACATCATTACTACAATGGACTATCTAACTAGGTGGGTGGAAGCTGCACTAGTAGTAGATTGTACCGCTACGACAACAACGCGGTTCATCTTTGAAAACATTGTGACACGGTTTTGGTGTCTTAGGATCTTGATGAGTGACCAGGGTAGTCACTTTGTCAACCATATGGTGAAAGCACTAACTGAGGAATTGCAGGTGCAACATAAGAGGAGTGCACCATAAAAGCTGTAGGAGAATGGGACCATTGAAGCATCCAATAAAATTTTGGAAACAACACTGAGTAAGGTATGTAATGCTAACCACGATGATTGGGACCTAAAAATTCCTGTAGTGCTCTGGGCCTATCTTACTAATTTCTAATGGATAACAGACTAGACACCATTCAAGCTAGCCTATGGACAAGAGGAAGTCATTCCCATGGAGTACATTGTTCCTAGCTTGTGTATCATCGTGGCGATAGGCATCGATGATGCAGAAGCAGTAGAAGAGTGCCTTATGTAGTTTCTCCATCTTGAAGAAGACCATTTTATTACTGGCTTCCGCTAGCAGGTTGTGGAGGATCAACAGAAGGCGTGGAATGATCTCCACATTAAGAAAAAACAGTTTGCAGAAGGTGATTTGGTGCTGTTATACGACAGTAAGTTCATAAAGCATCCAGGTAAGTTACAAATGCATTGGTTAGACCTGTATCTTGTTAATTCCATTACTTCTGGAGGTGTTGTTCTATTACAACAATTATATTGCATGGTATTTTTGACACTCGTCATGGGATTTGATTGAAGCCCTATAGGACAAGGCTAGAAATGCACACTTCTTGAAGCACTGCATAAAAAAAATGAAGATTTTGTTTCATAGAAACAAGGCGTATCCATGGGAAGAGGCTGCACAAAGTTAGAGTTTGTAGCGATGAATGGTCAACCACTTGCAACAGCTGAAGGGATGTGGGTTGGTCAAATAAAGTAATAAATGCAGGTAATTAAAATAGTTGGATGGTGGAACTTATTTAAGAGACACACATTAATGGTTGATTCGACCATTAGAGGAGTAGGATTGCCAGCGAATTTGGCATCATTGCTACCAGATTTCATCATAATGGTGATCGTAGATTTGGAAATGATGAGTTTGAATTGGAGGTGGCTGTAAAAAGCACATGGGATCTGGGAGGATGGCATTGTTCAATTGAGCGGGCACAGTCTTAAAGCAGAGTGTGAATTGTGTAGTGTGTTGTGATATTTTGAATGAGTTGTAGCGTTTAAGGTTAGAGTTGTTGAGTGCATTTTAAGGTTTGGGGCATGAGGCATGCTGAGCGACCTTGATGCCATTGATATTTCAAGTGAGCTATATTACCCTATTTGGCCAACAGCTGTCAAAGAATAAGTCATGAGCATGTCGGTTGGATCATCGTCTATCCCCAAGTGGAAGAGGTAGGCTCATAATCCTAGTTCCACACCACCGTAAAAGAGGAAAACCCACAAATCAACAAGAGTGCAAGGAGAAGGAACTGTACAGGCTGGGCTGTCAATCTCAGGAGCTGTTGAGTCTACGGTGCCTGGGGGCATCTCTATTCATGATATTCTGGAGTATGTTTCTCCTACATGTCTGAGAGAAAAGCTGATGCAGCCCATGAAAAGTCAGAAGTATCTACCGAAATTGTTGCCACTGCCGAAAGGGATGACGTGCTCGGTCAACATCATCCCTACCCTGATCAGGTTGAAATTTGAATACCATGAATTGTTGTTACTCAAAGATGTCTAGGATGAGCCTTACTATTTAGTTCTAATGGTGCTTGATTCCCCCATTCAGCGAATTCCTCAACCTTCGGTGAGTGGGTTAGACCAATTTGGATTGTTAGGGCTCATCAATATGCCTCATTTTGGGCGACTGAATCAAGCCCATGCATGTGTTAAGCAACTGTTGGCTTGTTTTCATGGGGGGATGCTTTGGTTGAATACACCCATCCCTATTATAGTAGATTTAATCATGAGCATCAAAGGCTTGTCGAAGGCTAAGGAAGATTCGATGCAGTATATCCACGGGAGGGATAGTGACAAAAAGATTCCCAAGAAGCTAAAGGAGTGCTTTGGTTTACATCATGATGGCCCTACTTATCAAATTGATAGCATCATTGCACAAACAGTGTGCATTGGCGCAAGGATTCTAGCGAGTAAGGTTGTTCGAGGAAATCAACCGGTCTAATGTAACTCGGGTGTTGTCGCATACGCCCAAAAGTGTGATGAGGGAGTGCAAATAAATTGGTATTTTTCTTTGCTGAACCAGTTGCTAGAATAATCTCTTGTTGCTCAGACTGGTAGGCCATTTTCATATAGTTTCTTGTTGATTCTTATTGCACTAGTCTCCTGGATGGAACCTGAAGACTATCAACCAATGGCAGTTGATGCGGTAAAGGTGTGTAAAGGTGCACGATATCAGAACTTATGGTGGGTTGAAGAGCCCAGTCGATAGGAGGATTGTGCCATTCATTTTTGGGTCTATTGGGAAGCATTGTAGGCCGTAGCTATTGTCGTTCCCCATGTATCTCCTTATCCAATGGCCAAGTATCAACATCTTATTCGGTTCACCATCGGGCCCCACTTTATCTACATTCAGGCATGGCTGGACCCCAACTGACAGTGAATACCTTTGTCTTATAAAGTCACGATGGAAGAACTAGATGCTATTGTTTAAGATTGGCTTCCTAAATGGCATAACCCAGTGAGTCAGGAGGAAATTTCTAAGGAGCTGCCACCTAATTCCCCAGAAGGAGCTGAGTATTGATGACTCTGACAATGATTCATTGACGAACCTTGAGGCCAAAGCACAGCGCATGCGGGAGGAGACTCACACCAAATGGCTCCAAGAATATTATGTGGGCAGTGGTATCCGATTGAGGATGGAAGAACAAATGCAGTGGCTCATCGAAGAGGTCACTGACTCCTCTAAGGTTGTGACATAGGAAATATGAGAGTCGAACCATGAAGAATTTGGTGTGTTAAGAGATAGATTAAATTCCTTTTTTGATATTATTTCCAGGAAGACATCCCGTCGATCAAAACTGAGCCCTAGGATAGGAATGTGCAAGTTCCCTTGACTGCATTCGACATAGGAAATGAGGAAGTACACCAATTGTTGCGATCGATCCAGAGTCTGGATTTGGATCTGAACAAGTTATTTACTACAACGTTGGTGGAGTTGCAGCATGTTTCCCCCATGGAATTGGGGGACTGATAGAAAGAGCTGACTGAAGGCTGTGTCCAGTCATAGAGTGCAGCTGAGAAGCTGCAAAAAGAGGTAGAGGAGTTGCATTAGGTTCGGGTGCAGATGATGGAAGAAAAAGTGTAGGAGATAGATGCTTTGAAGGCAATGCAGGCTGAGCTACAATGAGAGGTTGCCGAGGAGATTACTGAGCTAAAGAAGGTGCAAGACCTCTTGATTTTTGAACAAGCGCAGCTGTGTGCCAGATGTGGTGAATTCAAGCAATCTATTTATGAGGTCCTCCAACACGTTTTTTAGAGCATGGTCAAACTTACCCCAGTTAAAAAGGCCAAGTGATTGGGGCAAACTATTGTCTAGCTCACGGATACCGACCTGATGGTCAATGCCCTGATCCAACCTACAATGTCATCCGATCAGGATGCGGAAAGGAAGGATTCCATTGAACAAATCATGACTTAGTTTGAAACCATGGAGAAAGAGGCCAAGACAATTATGGAGGTGACAACGCAGTTTTTGGAGAGCGTTGTCCAAGATGAGCAGCATGATCAGCTGACTGTGTAGGTGCAAGAAGTTGAAGGTCAACTGATGACCTTGAAGACATGACTGAGGGTAATAGCACTGATGGTATAGATCACATGGGCTGAGAAATTGAAGGAACTATAGCAGAGAGCCTCTCGTTTACAGGAATACCAACAAAAACATCATGCTCAACTAGATGAATTTCAAGAAATCGGTGGACAGTTGGTGGTTAAATAAGTTTCCATGCTGCAGGAAGTAGAAGAGAATTAGCAGATGGTCAATGGCAAGGACAGAGAAGAGCACCTGGTGCAGCAAGATTTGACTAATTGTTTGAGTATTGCCGACACAATCTAGCTTCAGGTTCGTGATATCGCACAGCAATTCAAAGATTTTAAATCACGAACCTCAGCATATACCCTCTCAACCTAATGTGGTTCGGGGATGAGCCACAAGACTATGTTGGGGGCCTGTTGGTAGGGGTTTTGGTAAGTTAGTTATGCAGCGTTGCGATAGCTGTGAAAGCGCACATAGAACCACACAAGGCTAGATTAGCATGATGGGTGGAAGAATAACTATTTTGAATATTTTATATATTATTTAACCAAGTTTTGTCACAATAGGTCATTAGCAGTTATAAGTTAGTTAGAACTAGACCTTCAATGTAAAGGCATAAGCCTATATATAGATCTAGTTTTTCAATTAAATAGACATCTATTGATTGATTGGATTGATAGACAACTTTATGAGTATCACATGAGATCTAGTACGATCTAGTTGTGAAGAATTTTATGTGGTATTTGTGATCTATCTGGGTTATTTTGTGATTTATTCAGCCTCCGATTGGGGAGAATAATTGTCCTTTTAGATCATTTGCATAGAGTTAATATGATATGGCAGTTGTTGCACAAATCTTATCTTTTCTGCTATGATGTTACGATATGGTTTATTATGATGCTGTTATAATCTAGATCTGTTATGATGCTGCAATCTGTTATAATGTTGTCATGGTCTATTCCATTTCTGCTATATTGATATTGATGTGATATGTTTTAAGTCTGTTATATTGTTTTTGCATTATGAGGTTGGATGTTTTATGAATGATGCTGTTGTGACAAATGTATGATGCAATATGTAGTTATGGAAATGAGTTAATGTCGACTGCATAGTTCTGGATCTAATAGTTATGTTGTCTCCTCGTTGGATCCCCATATTCTCTGTCCTCACTGCCAGAAACTCGATTCCGACAGCTCTCCCTTGAACATCTTGGGTGAGACTTCATATACTCTACGGATGTTGCTGGGAAGGGTAAAACCTGTCTAGGCTAGTGCTTAGGTAGATCACACTAGTTGGGCATCGACATAGTGAGAAACCCTATCGAAGAGGCTTTATTGGTGGGTTTCTCCAACAAGAACCCCAATAAATCGAGCCAACACCCTTTCATCAGGTTTTGATAGCTCAAAATCCCTAGCTAATTTATAGGACTGGGTCCAATGATTCTCCTGAATCAGAGCAACTAGTTAAGAAAGATAAACTATACCTATCTATCTCAATGACTCCACCGTGTGAATAGGAATCTTGTTTTGTTGATTGTAGCCAACCCACGGGTCCTCCCAACCATCATTTTCCTATCATTCCCTGCATTCCATGCAAGGATGTATTCAATAACATCTATGGATTTAACCACATCCTTCCATATGACTAAGAAACCATAATGTGATTTTGTAGACCTCCTAATCCAATCTTCCACAAAATTAGAGGCAGTGTACTTCTATATAATAACCTAAGTCCACAAACCTTCGGCCTTTAATAATATCCAACCTTCCTTGGATGCTAAAAACTTTTCAAATAAAAAAATATTTTTGAGTCCCCAACCTTACAGACCTTTGTGCACTGCAATCCGCTCCCAACGAACCTAAGGTGTCACTTGCACCTCCTTTTTACCACTCCACAAAAATGGAAACAATTCCTATGGGCCTCATCCAAGATGCCTTTTGGGATCCATTCCAGTGACATCTAGTGAAATGGGATGGCTTCTAATATAAATTTTACCAATACAAGTCTACCACCCCTAGATGGCCATTTATAAATCCATATTTTAAGGTGTTTTCCATCTTATCGAGTAGCCATTTCCAATATCACTTCTGGTAGTCATTTGGTTTTAAGCAAAACCATAGGAATTTTATACCACCATCTATCTCTTCTAGTATGTATGGAAAGTACCCATAGATTATCCGTAGTTCTTTAACACTAAGAAAGTGGGTGGACAGCGTCGATTTTCCAACAATTATTTGCATCCCTATGGATTTAGAAAAAAGAGGCAAGATATCAGATATGGTATTAACATCTCTAGCCGATCTTGAGCAGAAGATTAATACGTCATCTACAAAAAGTAAATGAGTTATCTGGAGGTGTTGTGAAATATGAATACCCTTCAAGCTTCCAAGTCTTTTTCCCTCCCTCAAATACCTACTCAGACCTTCGTCCACTAACATGAAAAGAAGTGGAGAGAGAGGACAACCCTATCGAAGACCTCTTTCAGGATGGAAGAAAGGTGAAGCAACACCATTGATCAAAACTGAGAATGAAACAGTTGTGATAAAACTCATAATCCACCTGATAAAATCAATTCCAAAACTAAGATGTGTTAGGATCATACGAATCTATAACCATCTTACCTTATCATTGGATTTAGAGAGTTCAATTTTTTAGGATAGACACCTTCATATTTTTGGTTTTCATGCTATGGAGACCCTCCTGAGAAACCCCAATGGATTCATGAATCTGTCTCCCATCCAAAAAACCAAATTGTTCATCAATGATATGTTTGGAAAAAATTCCTTTGATTCTATGAGAGATCACTTTGGAGACCACTTTATAGATTCATTTGCAAAGTGAAATGGGCCTGAAATCATTCAGGGACACCTAATTGTCAACTTTTGGAATCAGAGCTATAAAGGTTGAGTTGAAGCTAGAAGGGATCCTACCAGCAATTCTTGTATCCTCTGCCACCCTCAGTAAATATCTTCCCATAAGTTCAAATTGATCTATGAAGAATTCAATCATCCACCCATTAGGACCCAGGATTTTATGCTTCTAGAAACTTTGAAGAACCTCCTTAATTTCACCTTCAGTAACTTCCTCCATCACATCCAAATTATCCTCCTCCTCCACAAACCTTGGGAATAACTGGGAAATTCTAATAACTTATGTAATAAATGCCTGGGTAGTACCTCTAAACAAGTTCTCAAAATGTTCCACCCCTGTCTTAGCCATACCATCAAATTTGTCATGGATCATACCATGATCATCTAGTAAAATCCATATAGTGTTTGCATATTTCCTTCGCCTAGAATAAACATGAAAAAACATTTTTTTATCATCCCCACATTCCAACCAGGTATCCCTACTCTTCAATCTCCATGTATCCTCCCTTTCCAATAACAGGGTGTTCCTTATCCCGTTCAGTATGATCAAAAACTATTTATCCAACTAGTTCAACATACCCCACCCATCTTTATCAAGGATCTCTGCAAGCTTCTTTTCAATTAGTTTCAGTTCATTTTCCTCCCTTCGTCTCTTATATATGAACCAAGCTTTGATAGCATCTTTTAAATTATGAATGTTAGCCGCAAACTGAAAAGATGTATAAGGCCTACTATTCGGATCAAAAGGGGCCCAATTGTTGGAAATCAAAGAGTGAAATGAGTCATCTTTCAGCCAAGTCCTGTTAAATTTTAATGTGTTTGGTGGTTTAACAGGACCATTTCTGAACTCTAAGAAAGTAGGTAGGTGGTCATAATTTCCACCACCTCCCACCCACTTTTTAATGAACTGGTGCCTGTCCACCACCCTTTTAGTCACCAAAAAATGGTCCAACATCTTGGAAACTCTCCCCTACCCACATATGTTGTTTTTTCTTGTAGGTTTGAGTTTGATAGGTTCAATATCCAACAAGTTCCTCTCAACTAGTTTTTATGTGAAATAATCTGTCCACAAATATCCATGGGTATGTGGCCCCCTAACCTCGGCTTGCCCCAGTGAAAAAATTAAATCGCCCCCTATGATCACCATATCTCTTTTAAGAAGGAAATTGTTAAACAAGTTATTCTAGAAAGGGGTCCCTTTCATATACTAACCATACATATTAAAAACATAAAAAGTGTCCACATGATCTAGAGCCTTAAAGGTCATGCCAAGAATAGAATCCATACACCATACATTCAAGAACCTAACCATTCAAATGTTCCAACCAATATCCAGACCTCAAGAGTGACTACAGACATCCAATGTCTCAAAATTCCAACCTGGAAACCAACTTTCCAACCTATTTTTAACCACATCACCTAACCCTAAAGTTTCTTGAAGAAAAATAACATCATGTTCTTCTAAATTGACCACCCTCTTGAGTGTTGATATTTTTTGGGGACCAACTAGACCCCAACAATTAAAGGACATAATTTTCATCAACGAACCTTCTTCTAGGCATGCACTCCTCTAATTTCCGTCTCGATATATTGTTGTTTACCTTCCAACAAATCATTTTTTTTCTTTAGACTGAGCCTTTGCAATCAAATATTTTATTCCTCTCCCTCATGAACTCGAGTTAGGTTGTTTCCCCAAACCCCCTGAATCCGCCTTCCAGCAGGACCTAAGAAAGTACCCTGAGTATGAATACCTTGGGGGTGAATGAGGAGACATAACCCCATAATCCCTCAAATCTAGGACCAAACTTTGATCAAGAAACCCCAGTAATACAACAGAGATAGGTGAGGACACCTTTAAAGGTGGTGTAGTGATAGTCAGGTTTTTGAGTTTTTTAATCAAATCCATTCGAGACAGATTCAAATAACTAGTAAATAAATTAATGGATGGATAAAGGGTAAAATATTAAGTACTTGAAAAAGGAACCCTAGGAAATGGTTCTCCCACCGGACGGTTCACCTCAATCAAAGGTAGGGGTACCATTGCCTCCTCCACAGGACCACAATCTTCAAATTCATCTTTCTCCTACTCCATGAGTGTTGTGAAAGGATGTGACAGAGTAATACCCCCATGCTCCTTTTTAGACCTCTTTAACCCCTACTTCTTTCTGCGACCATTGAGTGTACGCACCCCCAAGATACAACCAATCGTCGGATGCCCATTAGCATGACACCTCCTACACCAAAAGGGAACATTTTTGTAGTCCAAAATCTGTTTAAACTGGTAATGACCCCAAGTCAACATCATGTCTTCAGCCAAACCCTCCCTGATGTTGATGCTAACCAGATTTCTAACCACCTGCTATAGGTTTCTAATCTTGAAGGACATATTAACTTCAAGGTAATACCCCAGAATGTTCTTGATATTGGTAAAATGCTGCTCATACTAGTATTTCCTAGGAAAACCCTGAAGTCGAACCGAGAGAGGCACCACATCCACTTGCTCCCTACTAGAATCAAATGACGGTATCCATGGTTTTAACAACACCGAATTGTGGTATAAATACCAATTCCAGTTGAGAACCCACTGTAAATTCTCATGTTGTTTGAAATTGAAAGCATACCATCCACGGGTAAGGCCAACCACTTTTGGGACCTCCCTAAGAGCCTCCAACCAACAAGCCTCGACCCAATTAACAATCATCTGCAAAGAGAAATTCCTACCAATAGCATGCCCTACCATCGATAAATTTTCCATCTGCTCAATCTGATCCCATCCTATATCCTCCCCCAATGGATAATTGTATCTAGGGAATTTGTTTATTACCCATTTTTTCCATCAATTTGAAGCGCCCTTGCTGCCGACCATGCCTTTCACTTTGCTGCTAGCCCGATATGCAAGAAAACCTTTCAATGATGGGGTCGAGCAGACACAGGGGTTCACTATTTCATATGGTCGTGCCACAAAACCCTGAGTCTCTACCCTCAAACCCCTTCCATCTAAGATTCCCACAGAGAGGTCACCAATTCTCCCATCCCCGGTGGTGTCCTGACCAGCACCATCTTCTCGAACCCCACCCAAAACACCCCTTCCTATGTAGAAGGATCTGGTAGTCCCAGAAAACTTGGCCCCAAACCTTCAGAAACTTGCCATGAAAGATCAAAAGGTTCCACCAACAAGATTAACGGCATCGGTGAAGAGAGTAACAGGGTAGATGGATAAAAATACTCCGCATCTAAAATAGTTGAGGGTAAGGTTTTAAGGCCCTCGATCCAGGTTGGTGAGGCCTCCTCCTCACCGTGAAACCCTCCACTTGTCTCATGCCAAAATATTCCCTCCTTGAAGTGTTCACTAGTGTAATCAACCAGCTCTTCATCCACCATAGTACTCAAAACAAGAGGAAAAAGTCAAAACCAACTGTAAAAATGGGAATGCAGTACAAAAAAAAATCCTTACCCCAACTTGCACGCAAATAACCACACTCACTAGGACCTTCAACCCCACTGCACTGTACACAAAACCATGAGCCGCGCTACATGGTAACCACAGATCACCATCATTGATCTTTGATAGGTGAGAGCTCCGCGACCTGTTAACCAGGTCGAAGCTGGTCACAAGCACGATCTAAGCCCTCCATATTCCACGCTCGATCAAACTCTAACGCTCCTCCATACTAACTAATCCAACTTATGTAAACATATAGAAAAGATAAAAATAACTAGTTTTAAGTAACCTATCCTTTTATTAATCACTATTAATTAGTATGTCATAAAAACAAAATTAATTGTTTAAATGTGATAAAAAAACATAATTGTTTTATGTAACCCATCTCATTCTTAACTCATTACTACAGCATAAAACAAATTTAATTGTATAAATGATAAGCATATGATTTACCAATTTTAAAATCAATTTTTAATTTTAATTTATAATTTTTTTAATAATATAAACCATAATATGGATTTTTCATTGAGAAAGAAAATATGTTTTTTCACATTTGTTTTGTTTTGTATTTCTTCATTTATAAGCAAAACATGTTTTTCTATTTTTTGTAAAGATGTTTTAATACCATATTTATAAATTAAAATTTTAATAAATTTGTTTAAATAAATTAATATGTTTTAGAAATTTGTGTTATCAAACCATTTTGGTGATAACCAAATTAGATAAATCTTTGAAACACTGTTTAACGAGCGTAGATCCAAATTTTTTCTTAAGTATCCATTGATTTGATTCAAACCAAAAGACACATATTTTTATTTAAGGTCCACATATAATTTTACTATTATTAATATTTAATATTATTTATGGCGGACATATAATATTTTTTATTATTTTTTATTTTGTTAGAAACGAACATTGCATCATTTCCCCACACATAGTTTTAAAACCATATGCAAGGCTCTCCTACAATCATGGGTTGTTTAAGAAGCCTTGCACATGGTCTTAGAACCATTTGCAAGGCCCTCCTAAACCATGTACAATAAAACCATGGGTTGTTTAGGAGGCCTTACACATGGTTTAAAAACCATGTGCAAACCCTCCTAAACCATGTACAATAAAACCATGGGTTGTTTAGAATGTCTAGCACATGGTTTTAAAACCATGTGCAAGGCCAACATTTTTTTGCAAATAATTCAATTTTGTGTTTTTTTCTTGACCCACATATTTTTTTTACGGATAATTAAATTTTTACTTTTTTATTGTTTTGTTAAGTAGGAAGATTACAACCTCTCCCCCATATTAGATTGTTTTTGTGGCGGACATTTATTTTGGCCTATTGGAAAATTTATGTTTTATTAATAATTTTTTTTTTACGAAAGTGATATTATTTTTTATTTTGTGTTACAAAATCTCTCCCATAATATTCACTATCACTATTATTTTTTGCCGACATGTTACAAACATTACATCACCTTACAAGATCTCTCCCATAATATTCACATCACTATTATTTTTTGCGGACATGTTACAAACGTTAGTAACTTTACATCACGTTACAAGATCTCCCCCATACTCGGTTGTAGAGTGCCAGCGCAATAAAATTTTTGTTTTTTAAAATTTTATTAGTGCCATAATTATTGTTTAATGCCTATGTTTAAATTTTGTTTTAAGAATATTTTTTTTTAATAATTTGAGAGGCATATTTACTCTTTTGATCTTCATTTCCATAGTTATGTTAGACAAAACTTAATTAATCAAAATAGTTGATTAATGGTTAGCAAGGAAAAATATTTCAAGTGGTACTAAATACATATGGTATCTTTAAAATCCAAAGATGCTTTATCTACAATGAATCATTTTATCTTATACATGGATGATGTGAAGTATCTCTTGGTTGTTACTAGCTCAAGGAAGAAAATTAATATAGCCAAGATTAGAAGGAACTCTCATGAACTCCATACAAAAACAAGAGTTGGTCTATTCCTAAAAATCCATGGGAAGAAAGAGTTTTCCATAGGTTATGATAGTTTGGATGAAAATCACTTTCTCTTATTCTCTTAAGCTATTGTGCTTAAACCCACATTAGATTTGAGTTTCATAGTATAATTAAAAGTCTCAACAAATTATTTTAAAATTCCAATTATTTTTTTATTAAATTTAAAATTTTAAATACTTTAACATTAAAAGAAAAAAAAATATATTACTATCACCATAAACACAAAAAAAATGTACAATAAAATATAAAAAATAACTACCCATATTATAAAATAATAAAACACAAAACCAAACCAAAAGTTGACTATTTCCAAAATAAATAATTATAATAAATAATTTTTAGTATCATAATCATAACGCTTTGTTACATGATATAATTAAATCGGTTTTCCATGGCTTCATTAAAAGAAATTCTAAGAAGAAAAGTCATATATACATTATTTTGCATATAACGTAAATTGAAATGTTTAATCGAAAAACAGAAATCCTATTTTGCATATCTAAATTGAAATGTTTTACAGATAGTAATGATTCAAAGTATGGTGCTTCCTCCTAGAGAAAAATAAAAAGCCTCTCCAAAACGTCAAAGTCAACCTTACAAATATCGAATGTGGAGGCTATGAATCAAAACCTATGCCGATCTTTACACCATCACCTATATCTTTAATGCTCCTTGTTACAAAAATTGCAGATGGAGAGCTGTCCCTATCAAATATACTAAATCACAAAAGCAGCGTTGTTCATACAAAATATAGTAAATCACAAAAGCAACATCTTCAGTAGCCGTTGTATGATAACGGCATTATTGATCTGCAAAGGCAACTTTGATTTATTAAAGTAAAAATCGTTTAATGCAATGAGATCCAATGGTGATCGTGCATTTTGAAATTCAAAATTTCAGACAGTTAGATTAATTCATATTTCACATCTCGGAGTATTCGAAGTCGAGTAGATATTAGGTATTAGATATTGGGGCTTCCATGGATGTAGTTCTTGTTGGCGAGAGGAGGCTAGGTTTTTTCAGAGCTCCAGCTTGTGTTCATAGCAGAAGATTAAAGCGCTTTGGAAAAGGAAGGGAGAGCACTTTGGTTTGGGAGGCTAGGATTTATGTGTTCATAGCTCCATATCGTGCTCTTCGGAAGGGAGAGCATTCTGATTCTCATCATCGGCTTCCCCCTTTGACTATGGGACTGATACCTTTGAGCTCCATTGTTTGTCTTTTTCATGGCGTTGAGACGCGGATGCCATGTGGAATAAGATCGAAGGAAGCTCGCGGGTGAAACGATGGCCGCAGAGCAAGATCCATGGCCGGCCGAATTTATAATCAAAATCATCGTCTTCGGCTTGGGGACTGAGACCTTTGAGCTCCATTGTTTGTCTTCTTCATGTCATCGAGACGCGGATGCCGTGTGGAACAAGATCGATGGAATCCTACGGAAACGATGGCCGCAGAGCAAGATTCATGGCCACCGACTCATAATCCGGCCGCTGGGTATGGCCATCACCAAAGCCATTCTCAAGGTCATGAACTTTTGGGCACGTCTCCTTTTTTCCTACTAGTATGATAAAATATGTTTGCATACAACTCTATCAAATTTTGTAAGATTCCTGTTGGGTTTTGTAAGATTCATGGAATGTATTGATCAGAAATTTTTTGTTTTAGTTCAGAGCTCTAGTTTTCTACCTATTGCTGGCGAGTGAAGGGGCTAGGGTTTGTGAAGACTAGGGTTTGTGTGTTCGTAGCTTCAGAGGGATATCTTGGAATAAGGGAGAGCAGTCCGTTTCTAGATCTCTGGTAAAGTCCACGAAGAGTCATGGTAAGGATGCTAGTTTTGAAATTCAACCGGTTAGTTTTCGTCCTATTTCTTAACTTTCATATATGAAATTCAACCAAATAGCTTTCATATCTGTCATTTAGTTTGTTACAGTGATTTATTTATTGGTATTCTTCTAAGATCGATGGAATCCCGCTTCGGCATTCTTGATCCGCAAAGCCGACTTTGATTTATTAAAGTAAAAATGGTTTAATGCAACGAGATCCAATGGTGAGAACGCATTTTGAAATTCAAAATTCAGACAGTTAGATTAATTTATATTTCAGATGAGTATTCGAACGAGTAGATATTAGGTATTAGATATTAAGGCCTCCATGGATGCAGCTACTGTTGGCGAGGGGACGCTAGTTTTTTGTGTTTAGATCTCCAGCTGGTGCTCTACCCTATTTGGAAGAATATTAAATCTCTTTGGAGAAAGGAAGGGAGTGCACTTTGGTTTGGGAGGCTAGGATTTCTGTGTTCACGGCTCCATATGGTGCTCTGTCCCTATTTTCCAGATTGGATCTCTTAGGGATCACGAAGGGAGAGCACTCGGATTCTCATTATCGGCTTCGGCTTCGGTACTGAGCGTCGAGACCCGGATGCCGTGTGGAGCAAGATCGATGGAAGCTCGCGTGTGAAGCAAAATTGATGGAAGCTCGCGGATGAAACAATGGTCTTGGGTATGGCCATCACCGAAGCCATGTACCTTTGGGCACGCCTCCTTTTATGATAAATCATAAATCATGGTATGATAAATCATGTTTTCATAGAACTCTATCAAATTTTGTAAGATTCCTGTTGGGTTTGTAAGATTCATGGAATGTTGATCATAATTTATTGGTTTTGCCGCAGAGCACTAGTTTTCTACCTATGGCTGGCGAGGGAAAACTAGGGTTTGTGAAGACTAGGGTTTTTGTGTTAGCAGCTTCAGAGGGATCTCTTGGGATAAGGGAGAGCAGGCTGTTTCTATATCTTTGGTAAACTCAACTGAGAGTCACCGGAAAGAATCTAGATTTGAAATTCAATCGGTTAGTTTTCCTCCTATTTCTTATCTTTCATATCTGAAATTCAATGAATGAGCTTTCATATCTGTAATTTAGATTTTCTTATTTGTGTAAGGATTTTATTTGTTGTGAAATAATAGGATTTTATTGAATGGGTAGTTGCAATGATTTTAGAATTTATCTTGTGGCTTTGTAACAGTAATTTTGGAATTTATTTATTTTAGTACAGATTTTATAATTTTATTTTTTATAGACCTACTTTTTTTCCATTCAACTTTAGATATTTTATACCTCTAAAAATAGTTTATCTATCATTTCATTTGTTATTTCTTCTTTTAAAATTTCATCCATTTGGCTTACCATAACAGAAGTGTAAATCCATTTGGCTTACCATAATAGAAGCGTAAAATATTGTCTTTATATAATATAGCATGTGCTTAATCAAGATTTTTTTACCACTTATTCTTTTAATAATTGCTTTATTTTCTTACATTTTTTTAATACTCTCATCATCATTATCATTGATTTATTCATGTGCCATTTTATGGATTTATTCAGGTGCCATATGTTCAGATTGGTGGATGCTAGCATAGAACACGTTAAATTGACTCAAAACCAAATCAAGCAAGCAAATGACGGAAAGGTACATTCAGCATGTTTCTCTTCCATTTAGCCTACCACTAATTAATTAATCGGAAAAAATCATAGTTGATAGATTGTTTTGTTATAACATTATTGATAATTATGATGAAAGACATAATAAGAATGAATTCAAATTAGATTAATTTTGTTTTAAATATTTTGATAGTGTTTATTTTTCATTCATGGAAATGTTTAGAGAAGAAACTTGATTGTAGAAAGAAATAAAGGTTTTTTAAAATTTAAGTTCTTAATGTTCAAAATTATATAAATCTGTTTAATGTTGTGTTCACCACAAATTTATTCATTAATTTAATTTTTTATAGTATTTTGATGCCAATTAGTTTAGTAACCAGTTCAGTTGTAACTAACATGCTCAAATTATTTCTATTCTTACTCTACGGTTAAACCTAGGTAACCTAGTTGACGTATTGCTTAGAACATAACTTACATGCCCTTCAGCTGGCGACTTGAATCTCTAATATTGCTGAACACTGACATATTATATATTCACATAAAAGGCATGTGAAATTAGAATTATCCCCTTACCCCATCGGCCATGCGCCAGACCAGAAGGAAGCATGAGTGAAATTATTATTTTAGATTTTAGATTTTACTCGGTAAGCAAGCAGTAAACCAAGTAAGAAGCCCCATTTCTTGCTTATTCCGTTTCCCTCATAAGCTAAAGAGTAAGGACTAAGTGTTGCACTTTTCATTGGTAAACACAGAATGAGGATTTATTGTATTGTAAATAGTTAATCATTATAACGTTTGAATAGGTTGAGTAGGGTCACATGAGGTCGGGAACTAAAGAGCAAGTATTTTATATTTTAGAAAAGAATCAGATTATGAATCATAGAAAAATGGTCGGTGGACTGGAATCACATCTCCTATTCTATTGGAGCCACTGGTCATACGCAAAATATATTGGACCAAAACTTATTGATTGACTCAAATAAGATAGAACATTGTGGGGTTGGATTAAATAGTGAGAAATTAAGTGATTAGTATATTTGTTTTAACTGTAATAGAGCAGGGCTGGTCTTATCACTCTCCCTATAGGACGTAAAGTCGGGGTAGTGACCACAGAGATTCACGGGAAAAAAATGGAATATACATAGAATAAGCTGATTTATTGAGAGCATGTATACTTCTCATCCAATAGTTCTTTACTATATTTTAAGCTCGTCACCTATATAACATTGTTCAGTTAGAATTTTTTATTATTAACAGATGTATATTTCTCATTCAATAGTTTTTTACTATATTTTAAGCTGATCACCTATATAACATTGTTCATCTTTCATGATTTTACATTATCAAATTTTCGTAATTTTATTACGTAATTTGTTCATGTAAATTTTGTTTTTATTCTCTATATTAACTTATTATAACTTTTCTCATATTGCATACTTCATCTCCATACCTTTATTCATAATTGTGAACATTTTATATTTTTTTCATAATGTTTAGTAATTACCATTCATATTCTTTCATATACATTCATGTTCACATTTTCTATCTATTTAAGTCTCTTTAAGGATACTTATATTTTCCCTAATTTTAGAAATAAGATAACCCACTTTAGATAAGTTGTGAATTTGGTTTTGTGATATATTATTAAATATTTTTTTTTTAATTATTGTGAATAAGTGATTTTGGTAAGTAATAGTAATTGACTTTGATTGGAATTGTTTTTTATACATATTTTATCATATGATCATGTATTAATTTTTTTTCATTTACTTTCTAACATATTCAGTTTCTTTGGAATTGGTTATATATATATATATTGATTATTTTGTTGTGAGTGTTGAAATAGTTTACACATTTACTAGAGTATAATTGTCATCTTTGTTTACATTAATGATGGTAAAACAAAATTTAGATGTTTTTAATAGTTAATGATATCTCTATTTTATATATAAATTTTATTAGAATATTTAAATGAGAATAAGATTGTAAAAATTTCTTATGAATATTAAATTGTATATATTTTTCTTAGTTCTTGCATTAGTATGTTGGCCTTTGGGTTTCCATTAAAGTCTTGTGTAGAGTGTTTTCAAAGGACCATTTTGGGAAATTGCATGGAAACAATTTCCTAACTCGGTATCTTGACACATGTACCTTTTGTTGTAGCTAGGAACTAGGACGTCATTGCACTAGTAATAGGTGGAGGGAGGTAACTCCCAGAGAAGCCCTCCTAGTACGCCCCAAGTTGGGTGGTCGACTATGTATACACAAGGCTTTTAAAGTGGTCTAACGAGGGACCCCCCTTTGTTGACATTCTACTCATGCAACCTAGGAGTTAGGATCTATTTCCTTGTAATTATAATAGATATGTATACCTTACTACACCATGTTATAACCCTTACCTAATTTGACCGCTATCACACCTAACTCCTCTAAACCATAACTAATCTAGCCACTATATCATCCAAGAGATATAACTCATAACCACTAAATTTTAGAACATAACACTTACAAATCATACAAATTTGAACATTTATGAGTCCAAAAATGTTCTCAATTTATATACCATTGAAATCAATTTTTCTTAATAATTAAACCCATGTAATAATAACACCTAAAATGTTTTCCCCTTAAAAATTAACAATTTAAATCTCTCTCTCTCTCTCTCCTTTACAAAAAATTTGATTGAATCTCTCTCTCTCACACCTCTTCTTGCATACCTATAACCCCATCCCTCTCTCTCACACCTCTTCACTGTAATGCTTATTATCCCCCTTTCTTACTTTCTCTCTCCCATTTTCCTCCACATACACTAGACCTCCACCCCACTCTCTCTCTCCCCTAACTCCCTAACATCCTACCGCTCTTTATCTCACTCCTACTACACCTTATCCCCCATGCACTCTCCCTATACCACATACTACTTTCCCTACCCATAACCACCGCCACCCCTACTCTCTCTCTCTCTCTCTCTCTCTCTCTCTCTCTCTCTCTCAACCCTTACTACCCACCTCTCTCACTCTCTCTCTACCCTATTCCTCACCTAATACTAACACCAAATTCCCACTCTCTCCCCCAACCCCCTAACAACCCTCTATCCATCTCTCTCACTTACTATGTCTAACCCCATGTATCTCCCCTAACCTTATTAATAATCTTTCTAATCTCACCTCCCTCTCTCTCTCCTACTCCCAATTCCCTTAATTACCTCTCTCTCTATCCTTCATGATACCCCTCCCCATACAACTTACCACCCACTTCTCTCTCTCTCTCAACCCTTTAAAACCCCCCATCTCTCATTCTCTCTCTCCCCCCCCCCTACACACACCTAGCCCTCCCCTTAAAAATAAACCCCTCCTCTCTATCCCTAATACCCCTCCTTCTCTCCCTACTTATAACAACACCCACCAATCCTTTATATATCTCTCTCCTACTCATCCTACCACTAATGATTCTCTATCTCCATATACCCTCTTCTATCCTGCTCTCTCTTTGCATGAACCCTATAGCACGCCTTCTCTCTAAATTCTCTAATATTTAATGGACCCCTAGACACCTTCCCTCCTTCATAATTCCTATTTCATTCTCTACCCTAACCTCCTTCCTAACCCTACCCTGATTCATCCACAACATCCCCCCTCTCCCCATAACTCTCTCTCTCTCTCTCTCTCTCTCTCTCTCTCTCTCTCACACACACACACACACACACACACCTACACCTATACTAATTAACCTACTCCTAACCACCACCTCTCTCTCTACCCTAATGTTTATTAAACCCTTCTCTAGCTATCTCTCTACCTTACTTGACCTACACCTAACCCTTATCCCTCTCTCTCTCTTTTAACACCCTAACAACCCCAACCTCTCTCTAACACACTCATAACCCCTAACCCATGTTCATTTTCCTTAACACAACTCATAATCTCCCTAATATCACTCATACTCTTCCTAAGTCTCTCTATCTATTTATAGTTTCCTTTATATTTAGTTTCCCTTCTCTTCTCTAAAAAAAAAAAACCTCCACCCACCCTCATATCTATCTATTTCTCTCCCCAAACTACCATCCTCCCCTACCCTTATCACCCACATCCTCCCCCCCCTCTCTCTCTCACCCATCTATTATTCAACTTGACCCTAACTAGTTCTCTCTCTCTCTCTCTCTCTCTCTCTCTCTCTCTCTCTCTCTCTCCCACATAATACACTCCCTTCTCTTTAATTTCCCTAATAATCCTTAAACACCCACGCCATCCACCCATCTCAACATATATCTTTCTCTCCCTAAACTCCCCTCCCTCCCCTCTCTAGTCACCAACTCCCTCCCCTCTCCCCTCTCTCCATCTCTCTTTCTCTCTTTATCTATCAACCCCTACTCTTACTAAGATCATCTCTCATTCTCTCTTATCCCTAATCCTCCCCAA
>LPNX011235319.1:208714-221492 GCA_001517045.1 Pseudotsuga menziesii
CCTCACACTACCCTGCACTCATCTCTCTCTCTCACTCTCTCAACCATACACACACACACACCTATACTCTTCAACAAACCCCTAAATTCCACCCTTTTGTCTCTCTCCCAACCTTTAAAGACCCCCCACTTCCATTCTTTCTCTCTCTCTCTCTCTCTCTCACACACACACACCTACCCATCCCCTTACAAATAAAGTCCCCCTATCTCTCCTTAATTCCCCTCCTCTTATCCCTACCTATTACATCACCCTCTAACCATTTTTATCTCTCTCTTACTCCACCTGCCACTAAACCCTTTGTTATCTCTCTCTCTCTCTTGATCACAACACTATAACCACACTTCTCTTTAACTTCCATAATATTCAATATATAGCTAGAAACCCTTACCCAAATATGATTTTTATCCTATTCTCTATCCCACCCCCTTCCTCCCCCTACCCCTAACCATCCAAAACATCCCCCCTTACCCATGAAATCTCTCTCTCTCTCTCTCTCTCTCTCTCTCTCTCTCTCTCTCTGATACACACACATACACCTGTACTCATCCACCTACTCCTAACCACCACCACCTCTATCTCTTTGTCAACCCCCTGACATGTCACATCATTTTCATTATCTCCCTCTCTCCTTCTCTCAGCCACACCCCCTTACTCCTCTCACTACCACTACCCCACTCCTCTCTCTCTCTTACTATAGCTATCTTTTTTTCATCTCCATATCCCTTCACAACCCCATCTCTCACTTTATAAGCCCTCTTCTACTATTGCAACCTTTATCGACCCCTCTCCTCTCTCTCTCTCTCTCTCTCTCTCTCTCTCTCTCTCTCTCTCTCTCTCTCTCTCTCTCCCTAGTTCTTACAAACCATTTCTCTCCCTCACACAACTCATCCTCTCCCTAACCTCACTCACAGTCTCCCTAGCACCACTTATAGTCTTCCCAAGAGTCTCTCTCTCTACTCCCACTATATACCCTCCCTTCTCTCTAATTTACCTAATAATCCCTAAGCACAAAACCCCTCCACCCACCCTAATATGTATTTATTTCTTTCCCAAAAATCCCATTCTTTTCCTCCCCCTAATAACCCACATTATGCTCCCCTTTATCTCTCTCTCTCTCTCAACAAGTCTGCTCATAAACTTAACCTTAACACCCCACTTATCTTCATCTACTAAATGAAATAACCCCCTCTTATTTATGTCTCTCTCCTAGTCACACACCCTAGTCCCTCCTACCACTAACCCCCATCCTCTCTCTTGCTTATTGTATTTTTCCTATTCTCCCTAACCCTTACTAACCCACACTCTCACTCTTTAACCAACTCGATGTCTGGTACTCTCTTTACTATACTCCTAAATCAATAGCTAACCCATATTCATCTCTCACTCCCCTAACACCATAGCTCCCAAAGTCACTACAACCCTATTTCTCTCTCACACACTCTCACTACCCATAACCCCCAAGAACCCCCACCCTTTCCCTCTTTAACACTTTTAGCACCACTAACCACATATATCTCTCCCTAACACAACTCATATTCTTCCTAACTCTACTAATATTGTGCCTAAACCCTCTCTATATCTCACTTACCTTACTCTCCTCTCTCTCTCTCTCTCTCTCTCTCTCTCTCTACATTTCCTATCTCTTTTTAACCCCCTCACTCACTCTCTCTTATCCCTAATCCTCCTCCCCTAACTATAAATACCCCCTCATCCTCTCTCTCTTTATTCCTTCCTACCCATAACCATTACAAACTTTGCATCTCACTCACTATATGCCATAGCCCTCCATTTAGACCTAATCCCCACCTCTCTCTCTCTCTATCTCCCCCTCAACACCCATAAAATTAGCCTCACCCTTTATCTCTCACACTCTCGCTACTTCTAAATCTACCTTTCACTCCCTAACCCCCTCTGATTATCCCTACTAATTACCACACCCCCCCCCCCCCCCCCCCCTCTCTCTCTCTCTCAATAACCTACATTCCTTATAACTACCCTAATAATCACTAAAATACCACTCTTTAACCCCACCCCAATACATATCTCTTAATCTCCCAAACCATACTCTTTGTAACTCTTGATAATATCCTCTCTCTATCAAACCCAACAAAGTAATACCCCCGTACCCTCTTTCTTACAAACAATCTAATTCTCTCTCTTTAACACCCTCAGATTATGCCTACTCATAATCTCTCTCTCTCTCTCTTTCTCTCTACCTAATCCTCCCACCCCTAAACCCCTTTGTCTCTTTTTCTCACCCACTCCCCCTCCTCCTACAACTTACCACCTTCCCCCTCTCTCCCTTTGTGCTCATCTTATACACCTCATTCTCCATCATTTTCCCAATATTCCATAAATCCATACCCCTCAGATAAACCCCATATTCATCTCTTTATATACCCTAAACCCCATCTTTCACCCTACACATAATCACCCTCTCTCTCTCTCTCCCTCAACCTAATACCCCTCCTCCTCTCCCTACCTATAACAACACCCAACAATCCTTTCTATATCTCTCACCTACTCACCCTACCACTAATTCTTCTCTATCTCTATGTACCCTCTTCTCTCACTCTCTCTCTTTGTCCAACCCTATAGCCCCCCTTCCCTCTAAATTGTCTAATGCTCAGTGGACCCTTAAACACCTTCCCTCATTCACAATTCGTATTTCATTCTCTATCGCAACCTCCTTCCTAACCCTACCCCTATTCATCCACAACATCCTCCCTCTCCCCTCACACCTCTCTCTCTCTCTCTCACACACACACGCACCTATACTAATCAACCTTATCCTAACCACCACCTCTCTCTCTACCCCAATGTATATTAATCCCCTCTCTAACTCTCTCTCTACCTTACTCCACCTACACCTAACCCCTATCCCTTTCTCTCTGCTAGTCCCTAGCACCCCCAACCTCTCTCTAACACACTCATAACCCCCTAACCCATGCTCATTCTCCCTCACACAACTCATAATCTCCCTAATGCCACTCATACTCTTCCCAACTCTCTCTCTCTCTCTCTCTCTCTCTCTCTCTCTCTCTCTCTCTCTCTATATATATATATATATATATATATATATATATATATATACTTTCCTTTATCTTTATTTTTCCTCCTCATCTCTAAAAAACAAAACCCTCCACCCACCCTCATATGTATCTATTTCTCTCCCCAAACTACCATCCTCCCCAACCCTTATCACCTACATCCTTGCCCCCTCTATCTCTCTCACCCATATACTATTCAAATTAACACTAACTAGCTCTCTCTCTCTCCCACCTAATTAACTGCCTTCTCTTTAATTTCCCTAATAATCATTAAACATCTATCCCATCCACAGACCCCAATGTGTATCTTTCTCTCCCCAAACTCCCTACTCTTACTAAGATAATGTCCCATTATTTTGTGTCCCTAATCCTCCCCTACCTATAACCCTCCCACCCTCTATAACCTCCCCCCTCTCTCTTTTTCACTCTCACTACCTCTAAACCATAGTTTCTCTCAGTAACCCCATTACAAATAAAACCCCCCTATCTCTACCTAATTCCCATCCTTTTATCCATACCTATTACATCACCCTCTAAACCTTTTTATCTCTCTCTTACTCCATATTCCATCAATCCTTTCTTTATCTCTTTCTAACCCCCCCACCTCTTTTTATTCCAACACTATAACCCCACTTCTCTCTAACTTCCATAATATTCAATAGACCCCTAGAAACCCTTACCCAACTGTGATTTCTACCTTATTCTCTATCCCACCTCCCTTCCTCCCCCTACCACTAATCATCGAAAACATCCCCCATTACCCATGAAATATCTCTCTCTCTCTCTCTCTCTGACACACACAAACACACACACCTATACTCCTCCACCTACTCCTAACCACCACCACCTCTATCTCTCCCTCATCCCCATCATTATCTCCCTCTCTCCTTCTCTCATACACAACCCCTTACTCCTCTCTCTACCACTACCCCCATCCAATCTCCCTTACTATAGTTATCTTTTTTTCCTCTCTGTAACCCCTAATAACCCTATCTCTCACTCTATAATACCTCTTATTCTCTTGTTACCTTTATCAACCCCTCCCCCCTCTCTCTCTCTAACCTATTCCACCACCTAGAACTAACCTTATCCCTCTCTCTGCTAACCACCTAATATGCCCTACCTCTCTCTCTAACACACTCACAATCCCTAAATCACCTATCTCTCCCTCACACAACTCATACTCTCCTTAACCCCACTCACACTCTCCCTAGCCCCACTTATAGTCTTCCCAAGAGTCTCTCTCTCTAATCCCACTATTTACCCTCCCATCTTTCTAATTTACCTAATAATCCATAATCACCTAACCCCTCCACCCACCCTAATATGTAACTCTTTCCTTCCCAAAAATCCTCTTCTTTTCCTCCCCCTAATAACTCACATTCTCCTCCCCTTTCTCTCTCTCTCTCTCTCAACCCTCTACTCATCAACTTAACCCTAACACCCCACTTATCTTCCTCTACCAAGCCAAATAATCCCCTCTTATTTATGTCTCTCTCCCAGTCACACACCCTAGTCCCCCCTACCATTAACCCCCATCCTCTCTCTTGATTATTGTATTTATCCTATTCTCCCTAACTACTAACCCCCACTCTCACTCTTTAACCAACTCGATGTCTGGAACTCTCTTTACTATACTCCTAAAAGAACACATAACCCATACCCGTCTCTCACTCCCCTAAAACCCTAGCTCCCAAAGTCACTACAACCTTGTTTCTATCTCACACTCTCACTACCCATAACCCCTAAATACTCCCACACTTTCTCTCTCCAACACTTTTAGTACCCCTAACCAGATATATCTCTCCCTAACACAACTCATATTCTTCCTAACTCCATTAATATTGTGCCTAAACCCTCTTTATATCTCACTTATATTACTCTCCTTAACCTCTCTCTCTCTCTCTCTCTCTCTCTCTCTCTCTCTCTCTCTCTCTTCTATTACTCCACCTATCATTACCACACAACTCTCTCTCCCCCACAAAAACCTTAACACCCCTATCACATTTTATCTCTCTCTCTCTCTCTCTTTCTCTCTCTCCCTAACCCCTTCTCCCACTCTCTCTGATCCCTACTCCTCCCGTAACTATAACTACCTCCTCATCCTCTCCCTCTTTCTTCCATATTCCCCATAACCATTACAAACCTTGCATCTCACTCACTATATGCCATAGTCCTCCATTTAGACTGAATCCCCATCTCTCTCTCTCTCTCTCTCCCCCTCACCCTTTATCTCTCACACTCTAACTACTTGTAAATTTGCCTTTCTCTCCCTAACGACCCTCAGATTATCCCTACTGATTACCACACCCTCTCTCTCTCTCTCTCTCTCTTCCAATACCCTACCTTCCTTATAAATTCCCTAATAATACCTAAAATACCACTGCATTAGAGAAAATTTGAGGTCTAAAATGGTCCTCCTAAGGAAAATAATAAAATAATAGTTATTAATTTTGGAGGAAGAATGGAAAAAAACTACTTTTTATGTTCGTATTTTCAACATATCACCCTGTGTTTTTAATCAAATTCTAAGTGAGAGAGCTAATTGGATGTGGAATTTAATTCCACATCCAACGAGTACCCACACTACATACTTTTGACAGACCCCACTACACCAAAAATAAGAAATACCTGAAAAACATGATGATGACATCACCATCACATTTTTTCAGGTATTTCTTTTTTTTGGGTAGCAATGTCTATCAAAAGTATGTAGTGTGGGTACTCGTTGGATAAAAAATTAAATTCCGCATCCAACGATCTCTCTCACTTGAAATTTGAGTAAAAACACAGGGAGATATGTTGAAAATATGAACAAAAAAGTAGTTTTCTTTTATGACAAATATGTCAATTCAACCATTGTTGTTGACTCATTTTATTGAAATTCTATTGGTTCTTGAATTACAACTCACAAAATTTATTGTTGGCGAGTTTTCTTATAAGGCCCATTTTAGACCCCAAATTTCCTCTAATGTTTACCCCCACCTCAATACATATCTCTTAATCTCCCAAACCATACTCTTTGTAACTCTTAATAATATCCTCTATCTTGTAAACCCAACCAAGTAATACCCCTGTACCCTCTTTCTTACAAACAATATCACTCTCTCTCCCTAAAACACTCAAACTATGCCTACTCATAACCTCTCTCTCTCTCTCTTTACCTAATCCTCCCACCCACAAGCCCCTTTGTCTCTTTTTCTCATCCACTCCCCCCCCCTACAACTTACCACCTCCCCCCTCTCCCACTTTGTGCTCATCTTATACACCTAATTCTCCATCATTTTCCCAATATTCCATAAATCAATACCCCTCAGCAAAACCCCATATTCATCTCTTTATATACCCTAAACCCTCTTTCACCGTACACATAATCACCCTCTCTCTCTCTCTCTCTCTCTCTCTCTCTCTCTCTCTCTCCCTAATACCCCTCCTTCTCTCCCTACCTATAACAACAACCAACAATCCTTTCTATATATCTATCCTACTCACCCTACAATTAACTCTTCTCTATCCCTATGTATGCTATTCTCTCACTCTCTCTCTATGCCCAACCCTATAACCCCCCTTCTCTCTAAATTCTCTAATGCTCAATGGGTCCCTAGACACCTTCCCTCCTTCATAAATCCTATTTCATTCATTAGCCAAACCTCCTTCCTAACCCTACCCCTATTCATCCACAATGTCCTCCCTCTCCCCTCACACCTCTCTCTCTCTCTCTCTCTCACACACACACACACACCTGTACTAATCAACCTACTCCTAACCACCACCTCTGTGTCTCTCTACCCTAATGTTTATTAAGCCCCTCTCTAACTCTCTCTCTACCTTACTCTACCTACATGTAACCCCTATCCCTTTCTCTCTGCTAGTCCCCACCACCTCCAACCTCTCTCTAACACACTCATAACCCCCTAACCCATGCTCATTCTCCCTCACACAACTCATAATATCCCTAATTCCATTCATACTCTTCCCAAGTTTCTCTCTCTCTCTCTCTCTCTCTCTCTCTCTCTCTCTCTATACTTTCCTTTATATTTAGTTTCCTTTCTCATCTCTAAAAAAAAAAACCCTTCACCCACCCTCATATGTATCTATTTATCTCCCTGAACTACCATCCTCCCCAACCTTTATCACCTACATCCTTCCCCCCTCTCACTCTCACCCATCTACTATTCAACCTAACCCTAACCATCTCTCTCTCTCTCTCTCTCTCTCTCCCACCTAATAAACTCCCTTCTCTTTAATTTCCCTAATAATCCTTAAACACCTACCCCATCCATAGACCCCAATATGTATCTTTCTCTCCCCAAACTCCCTACTCTTACTAAGATAATCTCCCATTGTCTCGTATCCCTAATTATCCCCTACCTATAACAATCCCACCCCCTCTCTTATTCACTCTCACTACCTCTAAACCATAGCTTCTCTCAGTAACCCCCTTACAAATAAAATCCCCCTATCACTCCTTAATTCTCCTCCTTTTATCCCTACCTATTACATTACCCCCTAAACCTTTTTATCTCTCTCTTACTCCATCTACCACTAAGCCTTTCTCTATCTCTCTCTAACACCTACTCTCCCTCTCTTTATCCAAACACTATAACACCACTTCTCTCTACCTTCCATAATATTAAATAGACCCCTAGAAACCCTTACTCAAATGTGATTTCTACCTTATTCTCTGGGCCACCCCCCTTCCTCCCCCTACCACTAATCATCCAAAACATCCCCCCTTACCCATGAAATCTCTCTCTCTCTCTCTCTCTCTCTCTCTCTCTGACACACACACACACACCTATACTCCTCCACCTACTCCTAGCCACCACCACCTCTATCTCTCCCTCATCACCGAGACATCACTCTCATTATCTCGCTCTCTCCTTCTCTCATACACACCCCCTTACTCCTCTCTTTACCATTACCCCTCTCCAATCTCTCTTACTAAAGCTATCTTTTTTTCCTCTCCATAACCCTTAATAACCCCATCTCTAATGCTATAACACCTCTTCTTCTCTTGCTACCTTTGTCAAACTCTCCTCTCTCTCTCTCTAACCTATTCCACCACCTACACCAAACCCTATCCCTCTTTGTGCTAACCACCTAATACACACTCCCTCTCCCTCTAACACACTCATAATCCCTAACTTGGCTCTCTCCCCCTCACACAACTCATACTCTCCCTAACCCCACTCACACTCTCCCTAGCCCCACTTATAGTCTTCCCACGAGTCTCTCTCTCTAATCCCACTATTTACCCTCTCCTCTTTCTAATATACCTAATAATCCATAATCACCTAACCCCTCCACCCACCCTAATATGTATCTCATTCCTTCCCAAAAATCCCCTTCTTTTCCTCCCCCTAATAACCCACATTCTCCTCCCCTTTCTCTCTCTCTTTCAACCCTCTACTCATCAACATAACCCTAACACCCAAATACTCCCCCCTTATATATGTCTCTCTCCCAGTCACACACCCTAGTACCCCCTAACACTAACAACCATCATCTCTCTTACTTTATTTCTCCTCTTCTCCCTAACCCTTACTAACCCCCACTCGCACTCTTTAACCAACTCGATGTCTAACTCACTCTTTACTATACTCATAAATGAACACCTAACCCATACCCATCTCTCACTTCCCTAACACCCTAGCTCCCAAAGTCACAACAGCCCTCTTTTTCTCTCTCACATTCTAACTACCCATAACCTCAAAACACCCCCACCCTTTCTCTCTCTAACACTCTCACTACCCTTAACCACGTATATCTCTCCCTAACACAACTCATATTCTTATTAACTCTACTAATAATGTGCCTAAACCCTCTCTATATCTCACTTATCTTACTCTCCTTAACCTCTCTCTATCTCTCTCCATTGTCTAGTACTCCACCTATCCTTATCACACCACTCTCTCTGCCCCATAAAACCCTTAACACCCATGTCTCATTTTCTTTCTCTCTTTCCCTACACTCCCTAACACTTTCTAACCCACTCTCTCACTCTCTCTTATCCCTAATCCTCCCCTAACTATAACTACCTCCTCATCCTCTCTCTCTTTCTTCCATCTTCCCCATAATCGTTACAAACCTTGCTTCTCACTCACTATATGCCATATCCCTCCATCTACCCCTAATCCCCACCTCTCTCTCCCTCTCCCTCAACCCCCCTAAAATTACACTCACCCTTTATCTCTCACACTCTTGATACTTGTAAATCTACCTTTCTCTCCCTAACCCCCCTCTAATTATCCCTACTCATAACCACAACCTCTTCATCTCTCTCTCTCTCTCTCTCATCTTTGTCAGTACCATACCTTATTTATAAATTACCTAAAAATCCCTAAATAACCACTCTAAACCCGCACCCCAATACATATCTCTTAATCTCCAAAACCTTATTCTTTGTAATTCTTACTAATATCCTCTCTCTATCAAACCCAACAAAGTAATACCCCTGCACCCTCTTTCTTACAAACAATCTCACTCTCTCTCCATAACTCCCTTCAATTATGCCTCCCATAACCTCTCTCTCTCTCTCTCTCCCCTAATACCCCTCCTTCTATCCCTACTTATAAAAATACCCACCAATCCTTTCTATATCTCTCTCCTACTCACCCTACCACTCATTATTCTCTATCTCTATGTACCCTCTTCTCTCACTCTCTCTTTATCTGAAGCCTATCGCCCCCATTCTCTCTAAATTATCTAATGTTCAATGGACCTCTAGACACCTTCCCTCGTTCACAATTCCTATTTCATTCTATACCCCAACCTCCTTCCTAACCATACCCCTATTCATCCACAACATCCCCCCCCGCACACACACACACACACACACACACAGACCTATACTAATCAACCTATTCCTAACCACCACCTCTCTTTCTCTACCCTAAGGCTTATTAAGCCCCTCTCTAACTCTCTCTCTACCTTACTCCACCTACACCTAACCCTTATCCCTCTCTTTATGCTAACCCCTTAACACACCCAACCTCTCTCTAACACACTCATAACCCCTAACCCATGCTCATTCTCCCTCACATAACTCATAATCTCCCTAATGCCACACATACTCTGCCCAAGTCTCTCTCTCTCTCTCTCTCTCTCTCTCTCTCTCTCTCTCTCTCTCTCTCTCTCCCCCCCTCTCTCTCTCTCTCTCTCTCTCTCTCTCTCTCTCTCTCTCTCTCTCTCTCTCTCCCTATACTTTCCTTTATATTTAGTTTCCCTTCTAAACTCTAAAAACAAAAAACCTCCACCCACCCTTGTATTTATCTATTTATCTCCCAAAACTAGCATCCTCCCCAACCCTTATCACCCACATCCTCCCCGCCCCCTCTCTCTCACCCATCTACTATTCAACTTAACCCTAACCAACGCTCTCTATCTATCTCTCTCCCCACCACCTAATACACTCCCTTCTCTTTAATTTTGCTTATAATCCTTAAATACCTACCTCATCTATAAACACCAATATATATCTTTCTATCCTAAAACTCCCCTCCTCCCACTCCCTCTAGTCACCAACACCCTCTCCTCCCCTCTCTCTCCATCTCTCTTTCTCTCTTTATCTCTCAACCCCCTACTCTTACTAAGATAATCTCCCATTGTATGTTATCCCTAATCCTCCCCTACCTATAACCCCCCCACCCTCTATAACCTCCCCCCCTCCCGTATTCACTCTCACTACCTCTAAACCATAGTTTCTCTTTGTAACCCCCTTCTTACTATCCCTACTCATAATGAGTCTCTCTCTCTCTCTCTCTCTCTCTCTCTCTCTCTCTCTCTCCCACCTAATACACTCTCTTCTCTTTAATTTCCCTAATAATCCTTAAACACCTCACCATATTCCCAACCTAATATATACATCTTTCCCTCCCCAACCCCCACCCCCCACCCCCTAGTCACCAACACCCTCCGCTTCCCTCTCTCTTCATATCTCTTTCTCTCTTTATCTCTCAACCCTCTATTGTTAATAAGATCATCTCCCACTATCTATTATCCCTAATCCTCCCCTACCTATAACCCTACAACCATCTCTCTCATGCACTCTCACTACCTCTAAACCATAGTTTCTCTCCATAACCCCCTTCCTACTATCTCTACTCATAATGAGTCTCTTTCTCTCTCACACACACACATAACACTCCTACCCCTAACATCCTATGTATATTTGTCTCTCCCACTCCTCTTACCACTGCCACTTACCACTATCACCCTCTGTCTCTCTGTTTCTACCCTACACCCATGCTTCTTAATCGTTTTCCTAATCGTCCTTAAACCCCTACCCCACCTCCAAATCCCATCTTTGTCTCTTTATAAATCCCAAACTCCTCCTCCCCCCATCACCTAAAACCCTCCCAACTCTCTCTCTCTCACATTCTCTCTAGGCCTAGCCCCACATCTCTCTCCTTAAACCCACTACCTAAGCCTCTTTCTATATTTCTCCTACTTCCCCTCTGCATATCTAGCTCTCTCTCTCTCTCTCTCTCTCTCTCTCTCTCTCTCTTTGTTAACCCTTATCCCACTAGAAGATACCACCCTTGTCTCTCTTTCCCCCAACGCATAACACCCCACATTCTCTCTCTCTTTTTCCTAACCCTTCTTCTCTTAGCACATACCACCATTCTCTCTCTTTCCCCTAATTCCCAACAACCCACATTCTCTCTCTTTTCTAACCCTTCTCCCCTAGCATATACCACCCTTTCCCTCTCTCTCTCTCTCTCTCTCTATTTCTTTGCTAACCTTTCTCCTCCTAGCACATACCACCCTCTCTATCTCTCTCTCTCTCTGCTAACCCTTCTCCCCCTAGCACATACCACCCTCTCTCTCTCTCTCTTTGGTAACCCTACTACCCCTAGCACATACCTCCCTTTCTCTCTCTCTCTCTCTCTAAACCCATCCCCATGCCCTGTCTCTGTCACTTACTCATGAACTACCCCTAAACCCCCATATTTCTCCCAAACCCCACTCCTACTTTCTATAACCATAACCACATTTTCTCTCTCCTAAAGTCATCTATCTCTTTGTATTTCCTGCTCCACCTCCCCCTATGACTTACCACCTCGCCCCACCTCTCTCTCTCTCTACCACCATCTTATACCCCCACTTCTCAGTAATATTCCTATTTCACCTTAAACCCCACCCGCTCCCACAAACTCCATATCTTCCTATTTCTCTAACCCAAACCCAATCCTCCACCCTACACTTAATCACTAACACCCCAAATCCCATCCTCCACCCTACACTTAATCACCCACACCCCAAACCCCATGCTCCACCCTAAAACTCTTCTCTCTCTCTCTCTCTCCTATCTACTCTCTCTTCTAGCATCGCATACCTCTGCTTCTCAATAATATTCCTAATCCTCTTTAAATCCAGACACCTCCCCCAAACTCTATATATTCATATTTCTCTATGCCAAACTCCTTCCTCCACACTACATTTAATCACACACACCCTCCCCCTATAATATCTCTCTCTCTCTCTCTCCCTCCATCTCTCTCTCATCCCCCTACCCCTAACCCCACCTCTATCTCTTGTAGCAAAAACCCTCGCACTACCTCCCCTCCTCTTTCTCTCTCTATCAAGCACACACACACCTATAATATTCAATTAACCTCTAACTCACACCCTTTTGTCTCTCTCCCAACCTATAAAGACCCCCCCACTTACATTCTCTCTCTCTCTCTCTCTCTCTCTCTCTCTCTCTCTCTCTCTCTCTCTCT
>LPNX011235319.1:223854-240999 GCA_001517045.1 Pseudotsuga menziesii
TTTTCTTCCCCAACCCCCTAGCACACCCACTCTCTCTCTCTTTCAAACACTCTCACTACTCATAACCCTACTCTTTCCATAAACCCAATCATATTCTCAATAACCCCACTCAGACACTATGTCATCATATCTCTCTCTCTTTCACCTAACCATGTACCTCCTCTCTCTAATTTATATAATATTTCCAAAACATCTATCCCATCCCCCCACCCCTATCTCTATTTCTTTATTTCTTACAACTACCCCCCAACTAATAATCACCCACACACTACCTTCAATAATTCTGCACTTTTCTTACTCCAACCCCGTAACAATCCCCCCATGCTCTCTCTCTATTTCCTACATCCTTTCCCTAACACTTACTAACCCTCACACTAAATCTCTCTTCCCCCAATACCTCCCCCTATCTCTAACACCACCCTCCTCTCTCTCTCTCTCTCAACTATTTCCCCTAACCCCCCTTTCTCTCTTATCCTTACTAACTCCCTTTCTCTTTATCCCTCCAAACCTTAATAACCCCCTCTATCACTCTCTCTACACTACTCAACTTGCACACAACTCCAAAACCTCTCTCTCTTTCTTTCCCAAAACCCCTACAGCCCCCTCTCAATCACACTCTTATTACCCCTAACCCGCCCTATCTCTACCTAGAAAAATTTCTACTAACCCTAATCCCCTCTCTCTCACCCAACTTCCCCTCCCCTTGATCCTCTTCCTCTTTCTATCCTTCCTAATGTCCCTCCTAATACCACTTACCACCCACCCCTCTGTCTCCCCTAACCCCTGAACACCCCCTCTCTCTCTCTTTCACACACATACTCCCCCCATTACCCCTAACCCTTCTTCTTCTCTCTCTCTCTCTCTCTCTCTCTCTCTCTCTCTCCTATTCCTTGTTAACCCCTTATCTCATTCCCCTGTCACCCTAACCCTCCCCCTACTCCCCCTGTTAACACCTTTACTTAGGAGAGGGTTGAAGAGACCATGGTGAAGAGGAAATAATGGTTGCTTGTAAGACTTTGGTTAAATAATATGGTGTGAAAATATTACAAAGGGCGAGTAAGAGACGAATTATCATAGGATCCAATGGTGCAAAGTGAGGAATTGGAGATCAATGGCTTATAATGTGTTTGCTTTATGGAGATGCGAGAAGGATAAGGACATGGGGGGTGTTTGATGAGATATTAAGATCAACGGCCATAGATCTGGCTCGATGAAATCTATGGTCATCGTGAACTCCACCTCGTAGACTTGCACGTTAGATAAAATGGAGAATCCTGGTGGAATGGGGTACGTGTCGTTTCATCCGAAGGCTAGAAAATAAAGGGGAAATATATCAATGGTCGTTGATGGATCCGGAGCGGGAAGTTGTGTGGTGGTTGAGGAAAAAAGGTGGTAGCAGAATGGAAACCGCGGTACATGCGGCAGATGGTGATGCATTCCGCGGGCAAAAGTGGTTTACCGAAAACTGCTGAAGGGGGCCTTTGGAGTGGGGTCCTATATAAGCAAAGTTGACTTGTTGAAGAATTATTTTTTATTGGTGCTGAACGAATGAAAAGGACCCGCGTGCTCACCAACATTTAACAGTCAATCTCGAATACATGCGGCCACAGTAACAGGTAAGTCCTGAATGCCTGAAATTCATCCACCTGATTACCGTTGCTGTCTAAATTATGGACAAAGGAAAATATTTGCAAGGGTTTAGTCGTATTTTGGATGATAGAGAAGAATACCTGGTTGACAGGGATAGAGGAGTGTGTGACCCATTCTTGTCTGTGGGAAGTGTATCAGTTAGCAAAGAGAGGTTATGGCAATACAATTCACAGGGTAATGATATCCTAAATGCATGTAAATCATTTTTATATTATTTTGCTGTTGAGCAGACCCTGCATTTTCCTGAGTTCGCAGAGTGGTGCACAGTTAAATATTCTTCTTCTCAGAGAGTTATTGTGAGTCAGTCTACATCTAGTATACTATGTAAAATTGATGCCAAGGTCATCCGTGAAAACTTGAACTTGCCCGATAACTACCCCGATAGTTGTGAGCTTGTAAACGAGTCCATTCTAACTGAAGTGTACAAAAATTGTGGAACTGAGGTTCGCTGCAAATTCTTGTCCATCATTTTGAACAATGGTCAGTCATTAGATGGTCTTTTCCCACCCTACCATGTTCGTATTTTAAGAGATGAAGTTCAATTAGTTGTGTCCTTAGTATGTCAAGTATTGGGTCTAGATGATGATTGTCATGTAAATGAAGTCATCTTGGGTTTTCTATTAAAAATAAGTTCATTGAGTTCTGAGTCTCAGTCAGTGCATGTATTTAGTTTAGACGAGTACTTAACAGAATCTATGCATCTTCAATTGAGTGAGTTTCCAAAATTCCGTTTCTTCAAGTTTCAAACTTATTTGCTGAACATGTTGCTATGTTCAAACGTCACTGAATTGCAGTTTTTAAGTACCATGTTCTCTTCAGATTTGCCCAAGCAAATCAACATGTTTGAATTTGCAAATTCTATCATGTCAGAAATATACAAAATGTTGTTTGATGAAGTATTACCCCGGGTATCAGAAGAGATGAAAAACATGATGCAATCCTCACCCAAGGATAGAGTTGGAGATTGGTTTCTGTATAAGGATTTCACCATTTTGAGAATATATGGTTTTACTGGAGAACCTTATAGGTTACCTGCTTTCCTTACTCCCATATTTTTTGCATTAGAGTTTATGAGACAAATATTGCATTCAGAAGAAGAACACTTTGGATATTTTAAGAAATCTTCAAATATCAAGTTCCCTTTCAAAGTTGGTTCTTTTATTTTCAAAAATAAAGGTGCTCTCGTGTTTATAGAAAAAATGTTAGAAAGCATGGAATTTTGAAAGGAGCAAAGGGTAAATTATGATCCCCATCATATAATTTCCCTGAGAAAGAAGGCGAACAAAAACAAGCCATTTGACCACCAAGTTGTTGAAGGTCTGAATGAGACAGCCAATTTGTTTCATTTTAAGGAAATTCCTAGATCTGATGAAAATGCAAGTACTATACCAGTTGCAGTATCTCAAGTGACAAATGGTCCTACTATTTTGATTAAAAGAAGTCTTTCTGAAGTTGAAAGCATGGAAGTGGATGAGGATGATTCACATAAAAAATCCAAATTGTATCAAGATGATAAAGTTTTGAGTGAATTTATTTCAGATAATTTAAAAAGAATTGCTTTGGTTCCTACAAAATCTGTACAGATGAGTGAATTTTCTTTTGAAGGTGGAGATAATTCAGAGTCAAGCCCAATTTTCAAGTCCAAATAGGAGCTCATGACTAGTTATGTGGAGAAACAAAAGAAATCCCTAGAAGAGACAAGGAATTTACTGCCATGGGTGAGGAGTTTAAATAATTAAAAAACTTCCTTGATTTCTACCAGGGACATAGAAAGAAATACTTTTAAATTGGCCATGGTAAGTGATAAGAATATGTAAGAAATGGAAGTGATATTGGACAAGATAAGTGTACCAGACAAAATATAGTTACATAAGCAAACGGGAGACATTATTTATTCAGATTTATTGCATGCTATGATGAGAGTTAATAAGTTACAAATTTTGGTAGACAAGTTATAAGTTTAGTTAAAACATGAGAAGGTTGAAAACAAGGCTAATGCCATTCAAATTAAAAATTTGCAAGCAGACATTATAAGCTCAGGAAATGAAAAAAGTAACAGCCAGGAAATCAAAAGACTTCTGGAAGAAAAGGACAACGCCCTCCAGGTATAGAAGAAAAGGTTGAAGATCCCAAGCACAGAACATGTTCAATCATCTGAATTATTAGCATTACAAGAAGAGAAGGACAAGATTCACCAGGACATGATGGAGCATAAAGGAAAGGCTGTCAAATTACGAGAAGAAAAAGATAAGTGGCAGGAAAAATGAAACGAGTTACTAGCACAAATCTCGCAACTGAAAAAATACCAAAACGATGAAAAAGAGATCATGGAGGAATTGATGAGCGAAACTCCCACTGACGAAGACCTGTCTATTGTGAATATTGACAAACCATTAAATGATTTTTCTGCGGATGAATTACTAGTGCCCATGTCCCAGGTCAGCCTGAAAGATGAAGAAATAAGAGAATTAAAGGTGGAAAATGAAAAAGTCAAGTCTGAGTTAGCCAAAGTGAATGAAAATAAAACTAAAATATTGCAAGATAGAAATCAGCTATAGAAGAAATTTACTGAATTGAAAGAAAGAAATATAGGAAAGGGTCCTCTCCAGGGAGCAAAGCACATAATTTGGGATACATTATCTGTAGAAATTACTAAATTCAGGCATTATTTTCCCTTCATTGATGATCAGAGCATATTGATCAATTTGTCCAGTCAAAGACTGAAGTTAGTAAATGAAACTATGGAGAGGAAACCCCTTGCCACATCCCAGAATGCGTTAAATTTCTTAAATTCATTAAAATACCAAAAATTTCATGATATAGGAGTAAAGGACAGAATAGCAATGGTATTGTGGGCCAAAAAGTTTATCCATAAGCATCATCTAATGAAGACAGTCCAGGACAAAGCTGATGAAATGATCTCATAGGTTGATGACCTCAAACAGGATTTCAAAGAACTATTTGAAGATGACCTTCCTTCCTTTTGGGATGAGGAGGGGTGAATGTTTTCTCAAGATAACTATCACAACTTGTTGGTACAAAGCTGCATGGATCATTCCAAATTTGACGATTTGGAAAAAGGGCTGATAGGGAAAGTCATTGTGGATAAGCTGATAGAAGATTTTGAGATATTACAGAAGTTTCTGATCATCAGGGGAGGGTTGCCTAAAGTATCTTATGAAGCTTACATGGATTTGGAGGTGTCCATTCGGGAGATGATTGAATATGATATTCCAAGCGCGGAGCAATGGAAAGCCATAGAAAGATTCAGGAAAAAGAAGTATATCTTTCATTCATGAAGACAAGTGTTGCACATTGAGGAGCTACTTGAACGGGCCTTGTTACCAAGTTGATTTTAATTTAATGATATCTTAGGATCAAAGCTATTAGTTTATTCATAGGATTTAGGAATATATTTACAAGACTTTGATTAAGCTGGTTATTCAGTTATAAATATTCTTAGAAGATGAAAACATTTTAGGTATATAAGTGCATTTATTTTATGTGATGGGGGTTGGAACCCATCATGCTAATGAATGTTTCTTTTGAAGACATATATTTTTGAATAACAAAGCGAATGCATAAGAGTTATCAGATATTCTTGTGTCATTTACATTACAGTCCATATTTCTCTTCTTCTGTGATTGTTTTTTCCAGTGTAACACTCCATTCCATTTTTCTTCATATCTGAAACATAGTGTTGAATGGTTAGAATTCATAGTGTTTATGCTTTGATCATCATTTCAGATATTTTATACATTTTTCTACTAAAGTTAATATAGAACTCATCTTTGATGCTCTGTATTAATGGATTGTTCATTGTCTCTTCTGTTTCACCTGAACTAAATGAATGACTGTGATGGAATGGTTATCTTGCCTTTGATAAATTCTCATGTATATGTCTTTGTGATATCTTTATGTATATGTGACTCCATTGCCCAAAGGTTATGTGTTGTTTCAACCATTTATACAATCTTTGAATTTTGATTTATATCTGGCCTTGTTAAATCTATATTTGAGAGATCCCTTTCTGGAAAGAAAAGCCAGTTTCTTTCTAAAAGTGGTTTTTGTTGTTACCTTTGGGATTTACCTTTGCAACCTGGGTACATTATGAGTGCTAAAAAATTGGTGCCGTTGCCAGGGAATGAAAGTGCACATCTTCCCTGGGAGAACGACAGAGTTTGAAGAAATATTTATGTGGGCAAACATGAATTTTATCAGTAGAAAAGGTTGTATATTTTCCCTGGTGGCTCCATTGTAAAACTTTTTCAGAACTTAAGGAGTCATTTTGGCTTCGAGAAGACACATGCGAGGTAATTCTGATACTGAAGTCTTAAAAAATTTGGAAGATCTGGAAAAGTTATTTAAGAGAAAAGATAAAGAAAATATAGGTTTTCCTTTGTTTGGTGCATCATCTTCTCAAGATTCTCCTATTGATCCAGAATGGGAAGTTAATGTTGGAAGGAGTTTGTTGAAAACCAAATATGAGTCTGATCTTAAGAATACTGAGTTTAATTCTCGTAGATTAGAGTCTTACTTGTTGGATTCCCTCCAGAGAGATTTACAACAGACTACAAAAGTTGAAACATTTGCTGTTCAAAATACTCAAAAGTCTTCAGTTCCCTTGAACCCACCTAGACCAAAGGCTGCCACATTTGCTCCCTTGCATTTGCCTGCTTTATTACATGACCTTCCTCAAAATTATTCCCAAAGAATTTCTTTATTTGATGGAGAAGGTGACATAACTGCAAAGCAACATGTGGCGAAGTTTGAAGATTTCATCGACTTAGAAGAAGTTGATTATCCGGATGTTAAAATGTGGTTATTTGCTCAAAGTTTGTCAGGTGAGGCAAAGAAATGGTTTAAAGATTTGCCAGATGGATCTATAATGAATTTTTAGGCTTTCCAAAATGCATTTCTAGATAGATGGGATGATAAACAGAATCCTTTACAGCTCTTGTCTCAGTATAACAGTCTTAAAAAAGAGGTTTTGAATCCGTCCATGAATTTTCCAGCAGGTTCATGAGGGTTTATAATTCTATTTCGGAAGACATAAAACCCTCTACAGCCACTGCTAAACTACATTATGCTGGAGCCTTTGATAATGACTTTGCATTTTCATTAAGGGAAATAAAATCAGTGACTCTTGCTACAATGTTTACATATGCTTTAGAAGTGGAAGAAAATATGATGGCAAGTGGAAAAATGAAACATAGAGATATTGATAGGAGGAAAAAGGAAGAGAATTTTCCTTCTTCTTCTTCTTCTACTAATGATGTCAAATTTGAAATGATGTTGAAGACGATGGAAAAGTTGATGGACAGATTAACTATGGATAATAGGGGGTTCAACAGAGAACAAGCTGACCCTTAAATCAGAAACCCCAATTTTAGAAGACCAAATCCTCCTGTTCTTCCACAAAATAGGCAAAGAGGCATAAGAAATCCAATAAATCAGGAAGACTAGCAAATTCGACCACCATTCCCTGAGAATTATGTTGTTGATGAAGAAGACCATACTGAGAATGAAATTCATCTTTTTGGAGAACTGGATTCAGAGATATATCTTATTGAAGAAGAGCATAACATGTTTGAACAGGAAGGTGGAGATGAAGAATTTGAAAGGGAGACAGAGCAGTATTAAAGGCGTTGTTTACATGCTATGGATGATGTGCAGAGGAAAATCAGACTGAGAAACAGGGATGTTTTCATAAATAGAGGGAAGGAAAATCCGAATCAATCTTCCATGAGTTCCCTAAATGTAGAAAAGGGAAAAGAAGTGCAAAAAGAGTCTCTTGTAAATAAAGAAGCTAAAAATGAGATACAAAGAGACAAAAGAATAAAGCAAGTGGCCCCAATTGATGTAGAAAGGGCTGGTTCCATTTTTAATTTTCAAAATGAGATTTCAAAGTTAAAAATTGTTGTTCCATTTAACGAGTTGTTGAGAAACAATGAATATAGAGACACTATAACAAAAATGGTCAAAGGTCAAGGAGAATCGCAATTTGATATTTTAGAGTTGAATGATGATAATACTACTATTTCATTTGGGTCAAAGGTCAAGAATTTAGAAAATGAAGAAATCCCTCCTTTTTATTTGAGTCTAAATGTGCATGATATGGTTGTCCATAATGCTATGTTAGACTCAGGAGCATCACATAATTTAATGCCGAAGGGAGTAGTTGAAAGTTTGGGACTGGAAGTGACAAGACCCTATAAAGATTTGTATTCTTTTGACTCTAGAAGAGTGAAATGAATTGGTTTGATCAAAGATATGGTAGTGAATCTGAATAAATTGCCATCTAAAACTATAGTCATGGATGTGGTAGTAGCAGATATTCCACCTAAATTTGGGGTATTGTTATCAAGATCTTGGACTTCGAAGTTGAAAGGTAGTTTACAAATGGATATGTCATATGCTATGATTCTCATTCAAGATGGGAGCAGAAGGTTGTATAGTGAGAAAATGACTCCTGATCTAGTGAGCAGTCAAGATAAACCTGAAATTCATCATATATATGCCATTGATACTGATTTGGGGTATTCTATTCTCTTTAATGATACTGTCCCATGTGATTTAGAAGCCACATTGCAGAAGAAGTCTGAAGAAAATAAGAAAGAAGAGATGATGGAACAAGATGCTTTGGAGGCAAAACAAAAGAGGGAAGGTTTGTGGACTATGTACTTTGACGGATCTACTACAAAATTAGGTGTTGGAGATGGTGTGTATATAATTTCTCCTATTCAAGATTTCAAAGCTTTAACTTATAAATTAACATTTGAATGCACCAATAATGTAGCAGAATATGAAGCTTTATTATTGGGGTTGCATGCTTTGAAAGATTTGGGAGCATAGAGAATAAAAGTCTTAGGAGATTCAGAGCTGGTGATAAATCAAGTAAATGACATTTTTCAAACCAGGCATCCCCGGATGAGGGCTTATAGGAATGAATTGTGGGATATGATTGGTAACTTTTTCACAGAGCACACAATTCAAGTGGTTTCTAGGAATGTAAATATGGTGGCAAATTCTTTGGCAGTAGCTGCTGGAAAATTTAAAACCCCTATTGTTGGTCAGAAAGAATATCAGGTGGACATTGTGAATAGACCATCTATTCCCGATAACTATAAATATTGGCAAGTATTTGAAGATGACATGCAGATCAGAAGGTTCTTAGAACTCTCAAGAGAATTTGTGAATACTCCTATTGACACCAAAAATGACAATGGCGAGAGTATTCAAGATGATGAAGAACTTGAGAAAGAAGGGGATGGCACTGAAAAGTTAAAAGGAACCCTAGGATTTAAGGATATTATTCAATTAAAAAATAATTTCATACCAAGAGGTTTGATTCCTTTGGAAATTTTTTTTGATCAAAATGATGTTGCCAAAAATCCTAAAGTGAAGCCTATTGAGAATGCTGTTGAAGATAGGAATATTGGCACTGAAGAGAATCCTAATATTATAAAATTATCTAAGAATTTGCTTGAAAAAGAAAAAGAAGAATATGTGAAATTAATGAAAAAATATACAGATGTATTTGCTTGGAGTTATGAAGACCTTAAGGAGTATGATACATCTATCACACAACATACTATTCCTATAAAACCTGGAGAGAAACCTTTCAAGAAAAACTTAGAAGGATAAATCCTAAGTTGCTTCCCATCATTGAAAAGGAAATTAAAAAGTTATTTGATGCCAAGATCATTGTAACTCTAAGATTCTCAAAGTGGGTTGCAAATTTGATTCCTGTTAGAAAGAAGTACGAAGAAATAAGATTGTGTATAGATTTCCAGAATTTAAACAAAGTTTCTATGAAGGACAATTATCCCCTGCCAAAGATGGATCATATATTACAGAAGGTGGTTGGAGCTGAAAGAATTTCAATATTAGATGGTTTTTCTGGTTATAATCAAATCAAAGTATTACCTGAAGATGAAGAAAAAACTGCATTTACTACACCTTGGGGCACTTTTATGTATGTAAAGATGCCTTTTGGCCTAATGAATGCAGGAGCTACTTTTCATCGAGCTATGGACATTGCTTTTGCAGGAGAAATTGGGAATTTCATGGTAATCTACATGGATGACATCACAGTCTATTCAAAATCTGACAGAGAACATTTACATCATCTAGAGAAAATTTTCATGAAGTGTAGAAAGTTTGGTATATCATTGAATCCAAAGAAGTCCAATTTTTCGTTGGAAGAAGGAAAGTTGTTGGGTCATATAATATATAAAGATGGAATAAAAATTGATCCTGAAAGGGTGAGTGCAATTTTGAAAGTAGGTGAACCCAGGAGTAAAAAGGAGATACAATCATTCTTGGGGCAGGTGAATTTTTTAAGAAGGTTTGTGCCAAGCTTTGCCAAAATCCTAATGAATATCACAAATATGTTAAAGAAGGGTCATGAGATAAAATGGAATGCGGAAGCTAGAAAGTCCTTTTGGGAAATCAAAAATCAATATCAGATTCTCCTGTGTTGGTGAGCCCATATTTTACCAAATATTTCTTAGTATTTTCATATGCTTCAGAATATACTATAGCAGCAGTTTTATTACAGAAGAATGATGAGAATTTGGAGCAGCCCATAACATTTTTTAGCAAAATGTTGAGGGATGGAGAATTGAAATATGACATCATGGAGAAACAAGCATATGATTTAGTCAAAGCATTGAAATATTTCAGAGTATATATTCTACATTCACATATAATTGCACATGTTCCATCTACTACAGTAAAAGGGATTTTGACACAACCAGATCCAGAAGGTAGAAGGGAAAAATGGATAGCTACATTGCTGGAGTATGATATAGAAATAAATCCTACTAAGCTGGTTAAGGGACAAGGATTAGCAAAGATGATGGCAATTTCAAATTTTGATGCTTTACAAATTAATTTCCTATCTCACCAGTTTAATCAGTTAGATACAGAAGTGGAAGTAATGGCTAATTTTGTGGCATCTCCGTGGTATTATGATATTGTTTACGTCCTTCAAAATTTACAAGCACCAGAAGGATTGAATAAGTCAAGGGTGCAGTCCATAAAATTGAAAGCTGCTAAATTTTATATTATAAATCAATATCTTTATTGGAAAGACCCTGGAGGAGTGTTACTAAACTGTCTTTTAGAAAATGAAGCTCAACAAACAGACAAAGAATTTCATAAGGGGGATTGTGGAGCACATCATTCTTCGAAGGTAACTGCAAATAAAATTCTAAGAGTAGGGTATTATTCGCCAACATTATTTTCAGATGTATATAAAGAAACCAGCAGGTGTCATCAATGCCAAAATTTTGATGGTAAGAGAAAAGTACTTCCTCTTCCTTTAAATCCAATCACAATAGAAGCTCCTTTCCAACAGTGAGGTCTGGATTTTATTGGCGAGATAAACCCCAATTTGTCAAGATAGTACAAATGGATTCTGACAGCTACAGATTATTTTACAAAGTGGTTTGAAGAAATCCCCACCAGAAGAGCCACTGAAACTGTAATCATGGATTTTCTTGAGGAAAACATATTGGCTCGATTTGGATGCCCCAAAAGAATAGTAACAGATAATGCAGTTGCTTTTAAATCCAAGAAAATGATTGATTTCTATCACAAATATCATATAAGTCTCAATCATTCAACTGCCTATTATCTGGAAGGAAATGGGTTAGCTGAATCTTAAAATAAAATCCTAGTAAGGATCATCAAGAAGCTATTGGAAGATAATAAAAAGTCATGGAACACCAAGCTCAAGTATGCTCTATGGGCTAATAGGATTAGTACCAAAAGGGAAATTGGCATGTCTCCATTCCAACTGGTATATGGAACTGAAGTTGTTCTTCCAGCGTCGTTAGGTGTTCTGGTTATGAGATATTTCCAAGATCAGCAAGAAGAACTGAATCATATGCAAAGAAGGATAAATTATATTATTGAGTTGGAAGAGCGAAGGAATAAGGCTTATGACAAGGTGCAGTTTCATCAAGAAAAAATGAAAAATACTTTTGACAGAAGAATCAAAGAAGAATAGTTTCAGATTGATGATTTGGTCTTGAAGTGGGATGCTCCTAAAGAAGACAAACATGGGAAATTTGATCATATGTGTGTAGGTCCTTATGTTGTTGCTGGATACAGAGGACAAAATGCATTTTTGCTAGAATATCCGAATGGGGTTCCTCTGGATAGTAACCCTGTCAATGGAAGGTATCTAAAACATTACTTGTCCTAAAGAGGAGGGTAAAATTTGTATTATATCCTGTAAATACTTATTTTTCTTTACAAGTCAATACGGATGGTAGGCTGAATGTATTTGAAGCCCGCAGTGAAGGCCCTAAGATTTAGGAGGTGTGCCATTCCTTTCTATATATATACATATCTAGGAAAAACAAAAGATAATTTTTTTGGAAGTTATTGTGAAGGATTAAAGACAGGAACTTGGTCTATGAGTTCTTTGATACCTCACAGGGAGGATATCATCCCCAAATGAAGCCAGTTGTTAACACCTTTACGTAGCAGAGGGTTGAAGAGACCATGGTGAAGAGGAAATAATGGTTGCTTGTAAGACTTTGGTTAAATATTATGGTGTGAAAATATTACAAAGGGAGAGTAAGTGATGAATTATCACAGGATCCAATGGTACAAAGTGAGGAAATGGAGATTAACGGCTTATAATGTGTTCACTTTATGGAGATGCGAGAAGGATAAGGACATGCGGGGTGTTTGATGAGATATGAAGATCAACAGCCACAGATTCAGCTCAATGAAATATATGGTCATTGTGAAATCTGCCTCGTAGACTTGCACATTAGATAAAATGGAGAATCCCGGAGGAATGGGGTACGTGTCACTTCATCCGATGGCTGGAAAATAAAGGGGAAATATATTAATGGTCGCTGACAGATTCGGAGTGGGAAGTTGCACTGTGGTTGAGGACAAAAGGTGGTAGTGGAATGGAAACTGAGGTACACACGGCAGATGGTGATGCATTCTACAGGCAAAAGCAGTTTGGTGGAAACCGCTGAAGGGGGCCTATTGAGTGGGGTCCTATATAAGCAAAGTTGACTTGTTGAAGAATTATTTTTTATTGGCACCAGATGAATGAAAAGGACCTGCATGCTTGCCAACCTTTAATAGTCAATCTCGAATACATGTAGCCACAGTAACAGGTAAGTCCCGAACACCTGAAATTCATCCACCTGATTATCGTTGCTGTCTAAATTATGGACAAAGGAAAAGATTTGCAAGGGTTTGGTCATATTTTGGATGATAGAGAAGAATACCTAGTTGACAGGGATAAAGGAGTGTGTGACCCTTTCTTATATGTGGGAATTTTATCAGTTAGCAAAGAGAGGTTATGGCAATACAATTCGCAGGGTAATGATATCCTAAATGCTTGTAAATCATTTTTATATTATTTTGCTGTTGAGCAGACCCTGCATTTTCTTGAGTTCGCAAAGTGGTGTGCAGTTAACTATTCTTCTTCTTAGAGAGTTATTATGAGTTAGTCTACGTCTAGGATACTGTGTAAAATTGATGCCAAGGTCATCCGTGAAAACTTGAACTTGCCCGACAACTACCTCGATAGTCGTGAGCTTGTAAATGAGTCCATTCTAACTGAAGTGTATAAAAATTGTGGAACTGAGGTTCACTGCAAATTCTTGTCCATCATTTTGAACGAGGGTCAGTCATTAGATGGTCTTTTCCTACCCTACCATGTTCGTATTTTGAGAGATGAAGTTCAATTAGTTGTGTCCTTAGTCTGTCAAGTCTTGGGTCTAGATGATGATTGTCATGTAAATGAATTCATCTTGGGTTTTCTATTAAAAATAAGTTCATTGATTTCTGAGTCTCAGTCAGTGCATGTATTCAGTTTAGACGAGTAATTAGCATAAGCTATGCATCTTTAATTGAGTGAGTTTCCAAAATTCTGTTTCTTCAAGTGTCAAACTTATTTGCTGAACATGTTGCTATGTTTGAACGTCACTGAATTGCAGTTTTTAAGTACCATGTTCTCTTCAAATTTGCCCAAGAAAATCAACATGTTTTAATTTGCAAATTCTGTCATGTCAAAAATATACAAGATGTTGTTTGATGAAGTGTTACCCTAGGTATCAGAGGAGATGAAAAACATGATGCAATCCTCACCTGAGGATAGAGTCGGAGATTTTTTTTCTGTACAAGGATTTCACCATTTTGAGAATATATGGTTTTACTAGAGAACCTTATAGGTTACCTACTTTCCTTACTCCCATATTTTTTGCATTAGAGTTTATGAGAAAAATATTGCATTCAAAAGAAGAACGCTTTGGAGCTTTTAAGAAATCTTCAAATATCAAGTTCCCTTTCAAAGTTGGTTCTTTTATTTTCAAAAATAAAGGTTCTCTGGTGTTTATAGAAAAATTGTTAGAAAGCATGCAATTTCAAAAGGAGAAAAGGGTAAATTATGATCCCCATCATATAGTTTCCCTGAGAAAGCAGGAAATAAAAACAAGCCATTTGACCACCAAGTTGTTGAAGGTCTGAACGAGACAACCAATTTGTTTCATTTTAAGGAAATTCCTATATCTGATGAAAATGCAAGTACTATACCAGTTGCAGTATCTCAAGTGACAGATGGTCCTACTATTTTGATTAAAAGAAGTCTTTCTGAAGTTGAAAGCATGGAAGTGGATGAGGATGATTCACATAAAAAATCCAAATTGTATCCAGATGATAAAGTTTTGAGTTAAGTTATTTCAGATAATTTAAAAAGAATTGCTTTGGTTCCTACAAAATCCGTACATATGAGTGAATTTTCTTTTGAAGGTGGAGATAATTCAGAGTCAAGCCCAATTTTCAAGTCCAAAGAGGATCTCATGACTAGTTATGTGGAGAAACAAAAGCAGTCCCTAGAAGAGACAAGAAATTTACTCCCATGGGTGAGGAGTTTAAATAATCCAAAAACTTCCTTGATTTCTACCAGGGACATAGAAAGAAATACTTTTAAATTGGCTATGGTAAGTGATAAGAAGATGTTAGAAATGGAAGTGAGATTGGATAAGATAAGTGTACCAGACAAAATATAGTTACATAAGCAAACGGGAGACATTATTTATTCATATTTATTGCATGCTATGATGAGAGTTAATAAGTTACAAATTTTGGTAGACAAGTTATAAGTTTCGTTAAAACATGAGAAGGTTGAAAACAAGGCTAATGCCATTCAAATTAAAAAGTTGCAAGAAGAAATTATAAGCTTAGGAAATGAAAAAAGTAACACCCAGGCAATCAAAAGACTTTTGGAAGAAAAGGACAACGCCCTCCAGGTATTGAAGAAAAGGTTGAAGATCCCAAGCACAGAACATGTTCAATCGTCTGAATTATTACATTACAAGAGGAGAAGGACAAGATTCACCAGGACATGATGGAGCATAAAGGAAAGGCTGTCAAATTACAAGAAGAAAAAGATAATTGGTAGGTAGAACAGAACGAGTTACTAGCACTAATCTCGCAGCTAAAAAAGGACCAAAACGATGAAAAAGAGATCATGGAGAAATTGATGAGCCAAACTCCCATTGACGAAGACCTGTCTATTGTTCCCATGTCCCAGGTCAGCCTGAAAGATAAAGAAATAAGAGAATTAAAGGTGGAAAATGAAAAAGTCAAGTCTGAGTTAGCCAAAGTGAATGAAAATAAAAGTAAAATATTGCAAGATAGAAATTAGCTACAGAATAAATTTAATGAATTGAAAGATATAAATATAGGAAAGGGTCCTCTCCAGGGATCAAAGCACATAATTTGGGATACATTATCCATAGAAATTACTAAATTCAGGCATTATTTGCACTTCATTGATGATCAAAGCATATTGATCAATTTGGCCAACCAAATACTGAAGTTAGTAAATGAAACTATGGAGAGGAAATCCCTTGCCACAACCTAGAATGCGTTAAATTTCTTAAATTCATTAACATATCAAAAATTGCATGATATAAGAGTAAAGGACAGAATAGCAATGGTATTGTGGGCCAAAAAGTTTATCCATAAGCATCATCTAATGAAGATAGTCCAGGACAAAGCTGATGAAATGATCTCACAGGTTAATGACTTCAAACAAGATTTCAAAGAACTATTTGAAGACGGCCTTCCTTCTTTTTGGGATGAGGAGGGGTGAATGTTTTCTCAAGAGCACTATCACAACCTATTGGTACAAATCTGCATGGATCATTCCAAATTTGATGATTTGGAAAAAGGGCTAACAGGGAAAGTCATCGTGGATAAGCTAACAGAATATTTTGAGATATTACAGAAGTTCTTGATCATCACGGGAGGGTTTCCTAAAGTATCTTATGAAGCTTACATGGAACTGGAGGTGTCCATTCAGGAGATGATTGAATATGATATTCCAAGCGCAAAGCAATGGAAAGCCATAGAAAGATTAGGGAAAACGAAGTATATCCTTGATTCATGAAGAAAAGTGTTGTACGCTGAGGATCTGCTTGAACGGGCCTTGTTACCAAGTTTATTTTAATTTAATGATATATTAGGATCGAAGCTAGTAGTTTATTCCTAGGATTTAGGAATATATTTACAAGACTTTGATTAAGCCAGTTATTTAGTTATAAATCTTCTTGGAAGATGAAATCATTTTATGTATATAAGTGCATTTATTTTATGTGATGGGGGTTGGAACCCATCGTGCTGATGAATGTTTCTTTTGAAGACATATATTTTTTAATAACAAAGTGAATGCATAAGAGTTACCAGAGATTCCTGCGTCATTTACATTACAATCCATATTTCTCTTCTTCTATGATTGATTTTTCCAGTGTAACACTCCATTCCATTTTTATTCATATTTGAAACATAGTGTTGAATGGTTAGAATTCATAGTGTTTATGCTCTGATCATTGTTTCAGATATTTTATACATTTTTCTACTAAAGTTAATATAGAACTCATCTTTGATGCTCTGTCTTAATGGATTGTTCATTGTTTCTTCTTTTTCACTCGAACTAAATGAATGACTGTGATGGAATGGTTATCTTGCCTTTGATAAATTCTCATGTATATGTCTTTGTGATATCTTTATGTATATGTGACTCCATTTCCCAATGGTTATGTTTTGTTTCAACCATTTATACAATCTTTGAATGTTGATTTATATCTGGCCTTGTTAAATCTGTATTTGAGAGATCCCTCTCTGGTAAGAAAAGCCAGTTTCTTTCTGAAAGTGGTTTTTGCTGCTACCTTTGGGATTTACCTTTGCAACCTGGGTACATTCTGAGTGCTAACACCCCCCATGCTCTCTCTCTCTCTCTCTCTCTCTCTCTCTCTCTCTCTCTCTCTCTCTCTCCCATAACCTTTACCAACACTCTCTCTCACTTCATCTCTATAGCCTTTTCCTCAAACCATACATAACCCCCACTATGCTCTCTCTACTGTAATCCATTAACAACTACCCTCTTTATCACACTCATACTATAAATAACACCCTAGTCTCTCTCTCTCTCTCTCTCTCTCTCTCTCT
>LPNX011235319.1:241288-331807 GCA_001517045.1 Pseudotsuga menziesii
CTCTCTCTCTCCCTCTCTCTCTCTTATATCTACTCTTCCACCTACCACTAGCCCCACAACTCTATCTCTCTATCAACCCTTGAATAACCCCAACCCCTCTCTCACTCTCTCTCTCACTCTCACTTTCCTACTCTCTCTAACCCTTATTAACTACCTCTCTCACTCTATCATATTCTTATTCTTACCCTAACTATAACCACACTACTCCTCTCTCTCTCTCTCTTCCCTATTCCACCTAACCATTACAAACCCTTTCCCCCATTCTCTCTCTACCATAATCCTTCATATACACATAAACCCCACATATATTTCTCTCCTGTAACACCCCTCCCCCAACCCTCTAACTTTCTCTCATGCTAACTACACCTAAACCCCCCCCACTGTCTCTTTCTCAAACACACACACACCTATTCCTTTCCTTACAACTAAATAATCTCTATATCTTCCTAACCCACCTCCATCTCTCCCTAACAATAACCACCTTATTTTCCCCTTTCTATCTTTGTGTGATACTCCCACTAGCCCTAAACCTCTCTCTCTCTCTCTCTCTCTCTCTATATATATATATATATATATATATATGTCATATGCACCCGCTTCTCTCTAACTTCTAAAATATTCCCTATATCTACTCCCCCCAATTCAATCTCTATCTCTTTCTCTCCTCAACCCCATCCTCAACCCTACACATAATTTTTCACACCTTCCCCCTTCATCCCTCAACTCTCTCTCTCTCTCTCTCTCTCTCTCTCTCTCTCTCTCTCTCTCTCTCTAATCCCCCTCATTCTCTACCTACTAATAACCACCCCTACACACCTTTATATGTTTGTATCATACTCACCCTACCCCTAAACCTCTCTCTTTGAGCTCACCCTATACACCCCCTTTTCTCTAACTTATTGGGTAGTCCATTAACACATATACCTAACCCCCCAATAGTGATATCTATCAATTTATCTCCACAAACACCCCTCCAACCTACACATAATCACCCACAACCTCCCCCCTCACCCCTAATCTCTCTCTCTCTCTCTCTCTCTCTCTCTCTCTCTAACCCATCTACTCCTCCACCTACCCCTACCCATACCCCTAACCCCCCCTCTCTTTCTCCTTAATCTCCCTCTCTCTCTCTCCTTAATCCCCCTCATTCTCTCCTTACTGATAACCATCCCTACACACCTTTATATGTTTTTACCCTACTCCCCCTAGCCCTAAAACTCTCTCTCTTTGAACTCACCCTATACACCCCCTATTCTCTAAATTCATGAGTATTCAATTAACCCATATTCCTAACCTCCCAATAGTGATCTCTATCAATTTATCTCCACAAAAACCCTTCCTTCACCTTACACATAATCACCTACAACCTCCCCCCTCACCCCTAATCTCTCTCTCTCTCTCTCTCTCTCTCTCTCTCTCTCTCTCTCTCTCTCTCTCTCTCTTTGACTCATCTACTCTTCCACCTACCCCTACCCCTAACCCCCCCTCTCTTTCTCTCCTAACCCCCCCCCCCCTCTCTCTCTCTCTCTTCTCATAAATACACCCTACTCCAACCCCTATAACTAACCCCTCTCCTCCTCTCTCTCTCTCACTCTCTTTCACCTCATCTCACTATTTCACTTTCCCCTGCTTCTCTAAGGCTTGCTAACCCTCTCTCTCTCACATTATCTCTCTCTACTCTACTCCTCAACCAACACCTGATGTGAATCCCTCTCTTACTACCCTAACCCCCTAACCAACTGAGAACCCCACCCTCCCTCAATTGACAACTATCACTACCCCTAAACCCCCTTCTCTCTCCTTAACACCACTCATGCTCTCCCTAATCCAACTAATACTCTGCTTAAGCCCCTCTCTCTCTCTCTTCCCCCACCCTATACCCTCCATTCTCTCTACTTTCCCTATCCATCCATAAGCACTTACCCATCCCTCCACCAGAATATATGTCTCTTTCTCGAACTAAAATACCGTCCTCCTCCTACTCCTAATCACCCATAACCTCCCTCTCCTACCTCTATGTCTCTCTCTCCCTCTCTCTCTTATATCTACTCTTCCACCTACCACTAGCCCCATCACTCTATCTCTCTATTGACCTCGAATAACCCCAAGCCCTCTCACTCTCAACTTCCTACTCTCTCTAACCCTTACTAACTCCCTCTCTCACTCTATCGTGTTCTTATTCCTCCCCTATCTATAGCCATGCCACTCCTCTCTCTCTCTCCCCTATTCTAAGTAACCATTACAAACCCTCTCTCCCATTCTCTCTCTACCATAATCCTTAATATACACCTAAACACCACCTATATCTCTCTCCCCTAATACCCCCTCCACCCTCTCACTTTCTCTAATGCTAACTACACCTAACCCCCTCGCCTCTCTCTCTTTCTCAAATACACACATCTTCCTTTACTTACAACTAAATAATCTATGTATCTTCCTAACCCACCTTTGTCTCTCCCTACACATAAACCCCTTCTTTTTCCCTTTCTATATTTGTCTCATTCTCCAACTAGCCCTAAACCTCTCTCTCTCTCTCTCTCTCTCTCTAAATCCATCATATCCACCCGCTTCTCTCTAACTTCTAAAATATTCCCTATATCCACTTTCCCTCATTCAATATCTTTCTCTTCCTCTCCCCAAACCCCCTCCTCAACCCTACATATAATTTTGCATAGCTTCCCCCTTCTCCCTCAACTCTCTCACTCTCTCTTTGTCTCACTCTCTCTCTCTCTAACCCTCCCCCTCTTCTCTCTCTCTCTCTCTCTACTCCTCCACCTAATCCTAAACACCACCCATGTCTCTTTCTCCAAACCCCCTAACAAAAACCCTCTCTCACACACTTTCTCACTATGCCGAACTCCCCATATCTATCCTTAAACACATTAATACTCTTTCTAAGTCTCTCTCTCTCCCCCCCCCCTTAACTAACTCTTTATATTTCTCTACTAAATACTCATTTTTCTCTCTCTCTCCCTCTTTCTCCCTCCTTAATCCCCCTCATTATCTCGCTATTGATAACCACCCCTACACCCCTTTATATGTTTGTATCCTACTCCCCCTACCCCTAAAGTTTTCTCTCTTGGAAATCATGCTATACATCCCCTATTGTCTAACTTATTAGGTAATCCATTAACCCATATACCCCCCCATATTGATCTCTATCAATTTACCTCCATAAACACCCCTCGTCAACCCTGTACATAATCACCCATAGCCTCCCCCCTCACACCTAATCTCTCTCTCTCTCTGACCCATCTACTCCTCAACCTACCCCTACCCCTGCCCCTACCCCTCACACACCCTCTCTTATAACACCCTAACACCCCCTCTTTTTCTCTCTCTATCTCTCTCACTCACTCATAAATATACCCTAATCCACCCACTACAACTAACCCCTCTCCTCTCTTTCTCTCTCTCTCTCACTCTCTTTCCCCTCCTCTCCCTAACCCTTACTAACCCCCCCTATTTCTCTCTAACACCCTATTCCTCTCCTTATCTCTAACACTCCCTCATCTCTCTATCTCACTCTCCCCTACTTCTCTAATTCTTACTAAGCCACTCTCTCACTCTGTCTCTCTCTACCATACTCCTCAACAAACACCTAATGTGCATCCCTCTCTTACTACCCTAACCCCATAACCAACTGAGAACCCCACCCTCCCTCCATTTACCACTGTCACTACCCCTGGACCCCATTATCTCTCTATAAAACCACTCATAATATCCCTAATCCCACTAATACTCTCCCTAAGTCTCTCTCTCTCTCCCCCCACCCTATACCCTCCCTTCTCTTTAATTTCCCTATCTAGCCATAAGCACTTACCCCTCCCTCCACCAAAATATCTATCCCTTTCTCTAACTAAACTACCATCCTCCTCCTACTCCTAATTACCCAAAACCTCCCTCTCTCTCTCTCTCTCTCTCTCTCTCTCTCTCTCTCTCTCTCTCTCTCTCTCTCTCTTATATCTACTCTTCCACCTACCATTAGTGTTAACCCAAAAAAACCCTCAATGAGCTCTACATGACTTACACCACACAAAGACATCTATGTCGCCACCCTCATTTGACCCCCATACCCTTGCAAAGGCTCAAAAACATGAAAAGGGCTTAAAAACCCCTAAAAAGAGCCAAAATAGCTCTCATAGGGGATAAAACCTCCAAAAAGGGGATAAAAACCCTTAAAGTAGCTTAAAATCCCCAAAGGAGCTAAGAATTGGGCGAAAGGGACTTAAAGCCCAAAAAAGGGGCTAAAGTCCTAACCAAGGGCTTAAAACCCTAAAATATTAAAGAAAAATTATAAATAGAGGGGTGAGGGTCACTCTCAAAACACTACTCTCCCTATCATTATGTTTCCCGTGTGAGTGCCTTGAGACCCTTTTCATCTCAAGCTATTCACCCCTCTCCTCAATAACTGCATAAGCCAATACTCCATTCCATAGAGAGGTGCTTCCAAAGCTAGGGCATGGTGGCCCATTTCCACAAAGGCTGAAGGTATAACCATGTTTCTTTTATTGTTAGTTTAGTTTTCTAGCTCATGTTTATTTGTAGGTTTATTTGCTCATAGTTTGCAGCAAGTTCTCCTCTAATTTCTTGTAGCCATTTCTTCTTTTTTTCTAACAGTTTCTTGCAGGGTTTCATGGCTCAGAGATAACCTTTCCTTGTAGGGTTTTCATTTCATCAACATGAACCCTACCCTTCCGTTCTATAGATGGAAGGTGTTTGTTCCTGCTCGTAGCTAGGGAGAAATCCCTACTACAGATTGGTGACCATACCAGGTCAATCCCATAGAATCCCTAGGTTGTTTTTCAAGTTTTCTAATTTTGTTTTTGTTTTGTTAACCTAGTTTAAATTTATGTTAAATCTAGTTTAGATCTCAGTTTTTTACATTCATAGTTCTAGTCGAGCCTCCTTAAGGATGACTCGAGCCATTTTAGCCACAGTACAAGTTACTGTCGGTTGTTCCTTGCTCAAACTTCATGGGCCAAATCACTCTTATCAGGTTGAACGGAGCAACTAGGTCACTTATTTAGCCCCAAAAGGAGCGACTTCCCTCTCAGGAGCCAGATCGCTCCTGTTTTCAGTTTCTAAGCAACCGCCTCACCTATTTTTGGAAAAAATTAGGGATCCTCTCACTACATTTGCCCTGAAATAGGAAACTTGTCTCTCAAAATTCAGTTTTTAAGCTGTTGGGACTACCAGTGCGGCTTAGTCGCCACTTTCCAGTGGCCTGATTTCTTTTGTATACATTTTTTTTGCAAATTAATGATATATTTGACTAGTTATTAATGGATTTGAATATGTTTTAGGTAAGTTCATTTTCAAATTTTAATTAAACATTGGAAATTAACCCCTTTCTTGGCCCTTTCTCCTCTATCCATTCATCACCCTCCGGGGTATTCTGGGATAAGACAAGGGGTCAAGCTCATATAGTAATAGGCACTTCACTTGTGATTTATTTACACCACTAAAAATGGGTGACTTGGAAGGTATAAGGGGTGGTAGGCCAAGGGGGGTCTTACAGCGTTCACGTCCTCCCTAGTGACCAACCTTGCACTCAGAGAGTGACCAGAGGATCTACGGATGGGATTAGTCCCATTGTGTTGATATCCCAGCACTCTTTCCTAGTTGAAACGGAATATAGGTTTAATGTAGTTACCTAGAAAGGGTATAATAGTTCATGTTCATTAGTTGCATGTTTCAAGTTTACTATTACAAAATTCACTAGTTTCATAATAGGTTCCCAATTTTGTAATTCCTATAACAAACCACAAACTCCTACGAAGCATTCATAAACCATAACTGTAGTCATAACAGAAAATAATCTAAATAATGGACAATATTTCATACATTGAACATGCACACAATCACACCAAATAAGATAACCAAACTCAATTCATGGCGCTGAGCCAGCCATTAAAATCTATCAATTTACATTAATTCAAAATATTGCAATCTTTGAGGACATAAGTCCTTGACTGCCTTAACCGTGGGAAGTGCTTGGGCTCAACCTTGAAACTCATTGTGAGGAGTACCACGGGAACCCAAAAGTAGATGGCCGCTGAGAGGAATTTCCAAGAGAAATGGGAAACGACCCCTACCGATTGACTAACACACCTATGAGGAAAAATACAAGCGTTGTCTCTTGGTAATCTTGGTGTCCGAGTGACCACCTAAAATCCAATAGGAAGCCACTGAAACTAGGTTCCAGAACATCATTACCAGATTACACCACTTGATCTACCAACTAGATAAAATTGATCCCCCATTCTCTTCTTCACACCTAAGAGGAGATCCACCACAGTTTGGTTCCTTGAACCAACACCATCGAGACCATTCTTGACAAACCTCTACACCATTAGAAGGCCATATAGCCTCAGACTCAGGCTCAGAATCATATCAATCTAAGCCAGATTTAGACACTGCACCATCTAGCCCCATGGATGGTTCAAACCTCGATCCACTTTTTGGCTTGGTGACTAGTAGTGGAGCCATGTCCATACCTCACACCACCACCAACACCCTTGCAGGTGCTCCTAGTACTGCCATGAAGACTATCCTAACTGAGCTCCATCCACTTGCACTCACTAGTTAAGTTGTCCCACTTTTCATACCTGGGGAAGTGGCCCTTCCACTTAGACTATCCCACCCCCACTTAACATACCTGGGGGCAGTGGCCCATCCATGACTGTGCCACAAGTACCCCCATTTGTGTAGGTACACCCTGTTCCTGCAAACCCCACCACCATTACTAGTCCACCACATGTCAACCTTAGGTCAAACCTCCCTTTCATGGAATGCCTCAACCTTCCTGACTTGGCTAGGTTAACCAATGACCCCATCTGTAATCAAACCTTTTGGCCTCCCATTCCAACCAAAAACCCCTCAGACATCCCTAAGTTTGAAGGGAAGGCAGGCGAATTCCCTCAAAACCACATAATGACATTTCATCTATGGTGCTCATCAAACAATATTGTAGATGATGCAATTAGACTCAGACTGTTCCAACACACCCTCACAGGTGCTGTAGCCAATTGGTACATTGAGCTATCACAAGCCAATTACTTGGACCTTAACTCCTTGGCATTTATGTTCCTCTAGTATTTCCAACTTCCTATCAGATATAATGAAGGTTTGGAGATCTTGCTATGTTTTTTCCAAAACACTACAACACACATCACCGACCACATCCACAATTGGAGGCAAAGTCACAGCTTGTGAAACATCAAGCTTGATGATAGGATCTTCCTTGACTTGTTCTTGAAAACATTACTGCCACCTATATCCAAGGACGTCTCCTTCGAACATCCCCAGATAGAGGAAGAGGCCATATTGAAGCCCCAATAGTTTGGCCTCATCTACACATAGTCCGGATACTTCTACACAATCATTCAAGATGCTCCCCGTGTAGGCACCTCCTACTAGGATGTGCTAGGGGCATCCCATGACGCAGATGGTATCATAGGTTTCATCTCCCATCAATCAAAACATCACCCAGCACCACCCACGATGCCACCACAACCAAGTAATACCTCTAGTGTTTTCTACCCAAACCAAGCTCCTAACTATGAAAGAAGGATGTCCCAGTCCGGAGCTACAACCTCTTATGCACAACCTATGCCATAGCAACAGACCCATGCACCTACTTGGCCAACACAACAATATGTGGGGTAGATTCCCACATTTGTAGCATCCCCAAGCACCCAATTCTACTATGCACCACCTGTGCAAGCCTCTCAAACACCTACCCCAACTCCACCTACTCCTTTAGGACAAGTGTTTGCACAACAAAACCGTCCCACCCAAGCAGCCCATAATAACCAACAAGGGAAATCCAGAAACAACAGAGCAAGAAATCAAGCCAACAACCAACCACAAGGATACAGTCAACAACCAAATCCTCCCAACCACGTCGGGGCAAACTGGCCAGCTCAAAACCCTCAGCAAACAAACCAACCTAGATGCAATGATCCATTACGCACAAATCAACTGTGCAAATTATGTGAGGTCTATGGGAACTATACACATGAATGCCCCATCATGGGTCATGCTAAGCATGCCATTCATAATGAAGTTCAACATGCTACCAATATGGTAGCCCCAGCTCAACCCAACTTGAAACCACTAGGACCTCAACCCATGGTGCTCCAAAACCCATTACTAGTCCAAGGACTGGTAGCAACTGCACTTGCTCCCCAACCCAATCCCACTTCCCCAGCTGCACCTCTGATAGCAGAAATAGGTGTTCACCACCTGCTAACCTTGAAAACCAAAGAGGTTAATTTATAGACTAGGAGAAATCAGTACGGAACTAACATTGAACCCTCTGACTCATCAGCGACATCCAGGTCGAAAACAACCAATACGCCTCTTTATTTACCCCCTTTTCTCCCATGCCCCCCCATATGTTGGGTTGCCAACAATGTCATGGCTAGAGCTACTGTAAGCTACAACATCGTGGATGACTTGTCCCAAACACCTATGGCCATGTCCTCTCTTGAGGTACTTAAAAATTTCCCAATAGAGTGGAAATATTGACTAGACACCCATGGTGCTGTAGAGCCCTCTGAATCGAATTTTATCACATTCGAGATAGATAACGAAGAACGGTGGATTCCATCAACCATTTCCTTCCAAATCCTAGTATCCATTTGGAATTTGTTCATGCACGGGTGCATCCACATGTGTCATGTCAACCTTAGTCTGGAAGAAACTTGGGTCCCCAATTTTGCAACCCCCACTACTACTTTGTGGGGTTATGACGGCCACCCCACTAAATCCCAAGGTATCCTCCTGCACATTCTCATCACATTAGTAGAGAAAATAGTATTGATTGACATAGATATTGTGAGCACTCACTTGTACTGTAACCTTCTCCTCATAAGAAGTTATATGTACACCATGAGAGCCATAGCATCAACTATTTTTTGTCTCATGATGTTCCCTCATAATGATAAAATCATGATGGTTGACCAATTAAGTTATCACAATACGCTAGGGCTAACCGCACCAGCCAATGTTATCCCTATGGTCAATACCATTGATTCGCAAAGGCTAACAGCACCAGCCAACATTATCCCTTCGATCAACACTATCATCAACAACATACTCACCTCCCCATTATTGAATGTGGGCCCTGGGTTGTTTTTCGACACCACCATGATGGCCTCCTTCTCCTTAGTGTCACCACCGCTAACACCAAATGAGACTATTGATTTGTGCATGCTCTCATCCAGCACTACTACACCTAAACATCATCTGCAACCCCATCCCCAACAACAGCCGCAACATCATCTGCAACCACAACATTATGCGTAGCCACAACACCATCCATAGCCGCAACATTATGCATAGCCACAACCATAACCCCATCACCACATGCAACCATTAGGGAGTTATTTGGGCTCCTCCCCAGTCCACACAATTGCCTTCCTATTTCGCCTACCTTATGTCATGAGTAAGCCAATAATGGCTACCTTAAACTTACCCAACTTCACATTAGGGATTCCTGTGTGGTACCTTGATCCATCGACCCAACCTTTGGTGCCCTAGGTCATCCTCCAACTGACCCGCAAAAACCTATCACTGCACCCACACCCACACCACCCCACCCAAAAAGGGCCAGGGGAAAAAACGCGAAAGCTAACAATGGACCCGAACAAATTGCACCTTGTTCCATCTGTGAAGAATAGGGCCATGGAACTCAAAACTACCCTAATATTCCCATAATCTATGGGCATTTGGATGCCATGGATATAACAGAAAACGTCCCCGTGGTTGAAATCCCAAGCGGACCAATAGTGAGAATTAAGTCATTGAGTACAAACCATGCTTGCGCCCTTTGCGGATTGTATGGACACTATTCTCACCACTTTCAGGACTTGTCCGAGTTTTGAACGAACCTAGCCAACCTTCGACAACATACACTTGAATTTGAGATCACTCTAATTGAAGAAGTCCATCCCACACCTCCTTCTTAAGACACCATGTCAATTTACATGATGTCTAGTTCCATAGACCCTCTTATCTCCCCGATCACCGATAGTCCACCATATTTATCCCACTATTTCTTTTGCAATGATGAGGAGATAATTGAAGCTTTAACCGCACCAGAATACCCTTGGGATGACATCCACCACTGCTCATTCTTCCTTCTCAAAGAACTTGCGTCACGGTCTGACTAGTTTTCCATTGAAACAAAGGATTTCATTCATGGGAAAGTCGATTGGTTCAAAAATCCCATTCCGGCACCAGATTCCTTAGAAGAAGGGAACATGGCCAATATTTCACCAACCATTAAAATCAACATCTCAACCAGTCCTGAGGTGGTTGAGGAAATCATGCTGGGGGAATCCTACCCCTCGGAAGAAGTCGCTTCCTATAAAGTGCTCTTCTAAGAATTACTATACATCTTTTCCTAGTCCTACACTAAAATTCTTGAGTTGGATCCATCCATTGTGGAACACCACATTGACACATGGTCTAATGTGGTCCCCGTGCGCCAAAAGCAACAGTTACAGAGAGAAATTTCTATGGCTTGGGGTACCACAACAAACAACCTGACTCCAGAAATCAATCCTATCCAATATGCAAAAGAAATCAAACATCTAATACTAAAGGATCACGATTCATACCTTATTTCGGACGGTTGATGTAGATCCCCATTGAGCTTTCCAACTCTAGCTTGTATTGATAAATTGCTTCCTCAACAATCAACAAAAAAGACAAGCATGCTATATATATATTTGTGTTAGAACTACTCTAGCATATATAATCAATAACATATAAGCATTTGAAATCATCCATGGATAAAATATTCATTCAAATACACATTATTGGATAGGAAAAGATATTTCTATTAATATAAAAATAGAGATTACAAGAGTGACAACCTCTATCGGCATGTCTAGGAATTGGAGAAAATGACTCCCCCACTTCGGCCTCCACCACTTCAATCCTCCATCTCTCTATAGCAAGCTCACAAGAAAAAGGCAAGCTTGGGAAGAACACAAAAGCACTCCAAGGGACAAAGGGATGTAGACTCAAGTATAAGCTCTGGCAATAATGGACCATAGTTTATTTGCTCCGAATTCTCATATGCTTCAATGTATCCAAAGGGTTCCTTATATAGCTCTTCAATGGGGTAATGAAGGGTTGAATCCAAGAAATCTCAAGGCATATGGAAGGACAGGAGATAAGTGAGTTAGATCCACATCAAGGAAAACTCTAAAAGAATTTGGCATTTTGCACACATCCCGATGTATGTGTTTTTAGGGGTCAAACCCACGTATATACACGAGAAAGGGATTAAAAGTCATGTATGGAAATTTTAGCATGTTTTTAGGGATGATCTTGGAAACATCAAAGGTAAAAAAATGGTCCATGGGGTCCAAAGAGTCTGGAAAGGGACATGGAAGGCCATAAAAGTGTGATTCACCATGTGCAGTAAAATCATCTATAACAGCAATGACCCATCCGTCCCTCCAAAGCCATCATAGTCAAAGCCAAAGTAGAGAAGTTGCACATGATTGGCTTCATTTACCCCATTGCTTACACCACCTGGGTTTCAAATCTTGTTTCTTTGAATAAAAAATAGGGTACCATCCATGTTTACATAGACTTCAGTGATCTAGATTGGGCATGTCCCAAAGACAACTTCCCAACACCCTTCATCGATTAGATTATCGATGCATGTTCCATACATGAGGTCTTTTCCTTAATGGATAGATTTTCTGGATACAACCAAATTCAGATCTAGAAAGAAGATCATTACAAGACTGCATTCACAACCCCAAGGGGCACATTCACCTATCTAGTAATGCCCTTTGGTATGAAGAACGTTGAATCCACCTTCTAGCGTGCCACCACATATTATTTCCATGACCTAATCCACATCATATTGGTCTACTTGGATGACCTTACCGCTCGATCACCAAAACGAGTACAACATATAGATGACTTACGGCAATTATTTTTGTGATGCCACAAGTACAAAATTCAATTGAATCCCCTATAGTGTGTTTTTTGTGTCCCAACAGGCCATCTTCTTGGGTTCATCATATCCCACAAAGGGATAGTGGTTGACCCTCTCAAAGTTCAAGCTATCCTTGATCTCCCCATACCACAAACCTTGCACCAACTATAGAGCCTCTAAGGCAATGCCAACTTCATTTGTTGCTTCATACCAGAGTATGCAACGGAATTCCATAGATTCGTACACCTGCTCCACACCAAAATCCCCTTTGTTTGGGATCAACAAGCACAAGAATTGTTTGATGCACTCAAACAAGCCCTGGCTTCTGCACCATTACTCTTGGCACTAGACTTCACTCAAGACTTCATTCTTTACCTGTCAGCCTTAGAAAATTCCATTGCTAGAGTCTTGGTCTAAGAGGATGATGCTCAACAGGAGCATGTAATTTATTTTGTCAATCAGAAGTTGACAGGTCCACGACTACAATATTCACCCAAAGAGAAATTGGCCCTTGCCATCGTTTTCTCATCCCAATTGATGTGCCACTACATCATTGCAAATTATACCCAAGTAGTGGCTGGCTCCAACCAAATGTGGTACCTCTTAAGCCATCACCTTCTATAGGACTACGTGACCAAGTGGGTAGTTGTCCTCCAAGAATTAGAGTTGGAGTTTCTTTCTTCAAAAATCACAAAGGCACTCACACTGGGTGTGCTCATGATAGATCTACCCCCATTGACGACAGTACCACCACCCAAGGATGACATCCATGATGATTTTATATTTTTCATATCCATGGAGGACCCATGGTATGGGGGAATCCTCCTATATTTATGCACACATAAGTTCGCAGCCCACTTAAACCATGAGGAAAGGCGATACATCTGACATCAAGCGACTCACCATCTTGTGATTGGAAATATTTTATATCATCGAGGCATCGATACCATCCTATGATGTTGCCTCACCCATGACGAGGCTGATAGAGTCCTCAACGACTATCATAGAGGAGCTTGTGGTGGCCACCTTTCAAGACTAGAAATCACCCAGAATATTCTACATGCCAACTACTTCTATCCTTCCATCTTCGCTGATTACATAGAGGAATTCAAACACTGTCGCAATTGTCATCTCTTTTCCCCAAAGGAAAGAACCCCCCCTGCACCATTACACCCCATAGTCATAGTCGATTCCTTCTACAAATGGGAAATAGACCTCATGACAATCAACCTCACCTCGGCCAATGGTCATAAATACATCATTGTGGTAGTTGATTACTTCACTAAGTGGGTCAAGGCCATGCCCACGTTTGATTGAAAAATTGAAATGACGACACGTTTCTTCTTTAACCACATCATTTCATGATTTGGTGTTCCCAAAAGTTGGTCTCAGACCATGGTAAACACATTGAAGATGTTGTTTGGACTGATCTTTCAACCATGTTGAAATTTGAAAACTAGTACTCATCTTCCTACTACCCCCAAGGCAATGGCTAAGTTGAGGTAGTCAACAAAATCATCAAAATAATGCTCCAAATGATGGTAGGAAACCATAAAACCAACTGGCATACATCTTGTTTTCCACCCTATGGGCTTATCGCACATCTGAAAAAACCATAATTGGTTTCACCCCTTTCCGTTTAGTACATGGAATTGAATTAGTACTCCCTATAGAGTGTTATATCCCATCGCTCCACCTCATGGTAAAACTCCTTCTTGATACTTTGCTTATGAAAGAACAACTCCTACAACTTGAGCAAACCATAGAAGACCATTGGGCTGCCTTCCAAGCCATTGAAGAAGAGAAAATACGGTCAAAATCCCATTATGACTCCCGTGTCCACCCTCACACCTTCAGTGAAGGAGATATGGTTTTGGTTTATGACCAACCCAATGATAAGTTGGGAAAAGACAAGTTCGAATCAATGTGGTACCACCCATATGTCATCCATCGTTGCCTTGAAAAAGGGGCATACATTCTTATAGACTCTGATAGATAACTCTTGGAAAACCCCCGTAATGGGCTCTACCTCAAGATATTTTATACTTAGCATCACCAGCGAGTCCCTTAGTTTTCCTTTTTTGTTTGACAATGTTTTTTCCACAAATAAAAAACCCCCTACATTAATATTTCTACACATGAGATTAGCCCACTGGAGGGCCTGATACCACAACTTCACATACACACGGTATGTCGCACATATGTCCTAGCTACCAATATGCTAAGAACACCCATAGGTCCCCATTTGTTCTATATTTTTCCTATGCACCACTACAATAGGGGCAACACCATTAGCTGCTAGTTAAAGTCACCCTGAATCTATTTGAGACACCTCTCACACCACCAGTTTTAGAATTCCATCCTCTATCTTCCATTGAGACCAACGTCTCATGTTTAACAAGTAATTTTTGGAGCCACTTCCTGAGAGTTACCTTGGTTTATGTACCACATTTTGTGATGTAAGTGTTTTCGGACCTGTACTTGCATCACATCTACCTATCACAACTCATGCAGGATCCTGGACCATCTCCCAGAAGGCACATCATTTTATGATTTGATCATATAACTGTCTAATCCGTCCACCACAGCTTTCATGGTTTCTTGGACCATTTTTTGGAGGTAGGATCATTTCTTTGGAATATAACTATCTCTGGACTTGCACTCACATCCCATGTAGTCAATTCCATCCACCACAACTCACATAAGACTCTCCTAACCTCTGTCCAAGAGCCACCTCAGTCTGCATGCCTTTGTTGCATCAACTTGCATGCCTCTTTTGTGATCTATCCCGTGCACGTATTGGTATGTTCAAGAGACACCTAGTCCATCCATACTACATGGTTGACCTTTGGATCACTATCCATTGTACTGACATAGGGGCACCATCAGTTCCCCTTCAATCGGTTGACCATACCATAGTTTCCATTAAGCTCTTTTCTTACTCCTAAAATAATGAAAAGTTTGCTGAGCACCGATGCTTCCTTTCCCACTTGTTAAAGTATAAGAAAGGGAATATACATAGTCTCGTTTATCTCCTTTTATGAACCATGTAGACTACCATATGAAAATTAACACCTTGGCACATTCAAGCCAAGACCTTTCCCCTTTGCATCCTTCTATTCTTTCTCGGGCAAAGGGGATGAACTTTACAAAAAATATCACCATGGGTTGTTGTTAAGCTCTTTTCTAGCCTTCTCATCAAGAAAATATCACTGATAAAACTTGGTTTCATTCATGCTCGTAAAATTATTTGAATGACCATCCAATTAGTACAGGACTAACCTTTTTCTGGCCTGATTGGACTACCAACGGTAAAGAAGTCTCTCATCCCCTAAATGATGGGCGAGCTCTCCTATGTATACTTTTATCCTTTTTTGGGAACAAGAGACTACCAACAAAAAATATCCCCTAATGGAGTGTTCTTCATGCTCTCAGACTCTCTAAAATTTAAAGCACCATTGAGCATTTACTTTCTTTGGCTCGCTAAAAATCCATGAGATTGGACCACAACGGTGTCTTTAGAAACCACCCCACATATAACAGTTTGGAAGCATTCCCACTTTGGGTCACCTTTGTTCAAAGTACTCAGCAATGTGTCTTCCTTCGATCCCATAAATACCAAAAATGACTACCTCCCCCAAGTATTTCCCATTTGCAGTTACATTCCTGGTATTACAGCTATGATCCCTTTTCCATGAGACAGTTTCATTTACTTCCTGATATGCCCTGTCGTCATACTCTGAACAAAGGAAGTTTGAGTACCCCATGATTCCCTACCCTTGTTCCACCACCCCCCCCCATTCAGTGGGTCAGTCCTCATATTTTCTCACATCTTTCGGTTATCTCCCTCACGCTTCTGGTCAAGGAAACACCATTTCCTTGGCTAGTTGCAGGTCTCCCTCTATAGATGAAAACACAAATATTCTAGAGTATAGACCCAGAGTTCCCTGTATGCTGGTTTTATTAACCTCGTTGATGAGTTCACTAGACCACTTGAGAGGATTCCCTAGTGCCTCTCAGGATGGTTGTGTGTCATGTGCTCGACTACAGCTATATCATCACACCATTGATATTCGTACAAGGTATTGGTCAGTTCAGTATTGGGTTGAAGACCCCGGATGTCACCTGACTCTAGCACATTGTTGAGTCTATTTTATGGACCCAAACATGTTCATTTCCCTTTTGATTTCTGAGTTTCATTGGAGACAGTGTTTAGAAGCCCCAGAGCAGTGCTTCTATATAGATTTATGAATGATACAACATATTGGTACCAGAGAGACTCTGACTCTCTATCAGTAGGTCCCTACAACTATGTACCATTCCAAATCCAGTAGACCATCAATCATGAAGATATAACATGCCATGAGAATTCCATGGCTTAATGTAGCATTTCTTCATATCATTATTGTATTCAGCTTCTTATTGAGGCAATCAATATGTAACAATAGTTGTACATGATCGGCTCTTGCATTTTAGAGCTTAGATCACATTATTCTTTCGACATCGTTATGAGCATGGCGATGCTTTCCTTGTCCATATACATGTTACACATTATTTGTATCTCACGCATTGATAGGAACCATATTAATACAAAAACCAAAATCCACCATTCCCTAGCCCAAGAAACACCACCTCTCCCTAGAAAATACTATGATGTCCTTTGGCTATACGATGAGATCTTGCCATCACACATCAGGGGGCAATCTGTTAACCCAAAAAATACCTCAATGAGCTCTACATGACCTACACCACCCAAATACATCTATGTCGCTACCCTCATTTGACCCCCACACTCTTGCAAAGGTTCAAAAACATGAAAAGGGCTTAGAACCCCGTAAAAAGAGCCAAAATAACTCTCATAGGGGCTAAAACCCCTCAAAGGAGCTTAAAATCCCAAAAGGAGCTAAGAATTGGGTGAAAGTGGCTTTAAGCCCAAAAAAGGGGCTAAAGCCCTAACCAAGGGCCTAAAACCCTAAAATCTCAAAGAAAAACTATGAATAGAGGAGTGGGGGTCACTCTCAAAACACTCCTTCTCTCTCTATCATTATGTTGCCCATGTGAGTGCCTTGAGACCCTTTTCCTCTTAATCCATTCACCCCTCTCCTCCATAGCTCCATAAGCCAAGAATCCATTCCATAGAGAGGTGCTTCCAAAGCTAGGGCATGGTGGCCCATTTCAACAAAGGATGAAGGTATAACCATGTTTCTTTGTTGTTAGTTTAGTTTTCTATATCATGCTTATTTGCAGGTTTATTTGCTCATAGATTGATGCAGGTTATCCTCTAATTTCTTGTAGCCATTTCTTATTTTTTCTAATAGTTTCTTGTAGGGTTTCATGCTCATAGCTAACCTTTCCTTGTGTTTCCTCCTTTCACACACCTCAGGGGGGAACATGGAAAAACCTTCAAGCCACTAGGTGTGTCCTTGGGGGAAAGTCTCAAGTCAAGGCTGTCACCTTGTTCTTGGCTCCTCTGTTTAGGCTCAACTCCTAATGAAGCCAAGGGGGGTAGACCCTATTAAGTTACTAAGGAAAATTACTTTAGTATGATGATGTTTAGAATAAATGATTTCTTTAGGAGTTTGAAATTAAACATTAATAACCATAGATGACAAGATAACAAAACGAGCACAAGAAAGCACAATACCGACACATAATATATATATATATATATATATATATATAAGATTTAAACATAGAACCAGTGCCTTAAAAATGGAGTCATAAAAGAATCAAAGTATTTCTATGTTCTTGGAGTGAATGTTTTTGTGATTTCCTCTTGGTACGTTTTAAGTTAATGTGAAATATGAGTGGATTAAAATTAGGCGAGGGGGGACTCCAGATGTACCTGAGGTGTACTTGGAGTATGTCCAAAAATAAACCTTCACGGCTACCCATAAGGAATTTGTGGCATGAATGGAGTCTCTGAGACTGTGTTCATAATACACCCAAAGGTGTAATAGAGATTGGTGCCCCGAGGTCACTGTCGAAGATTTCACACTTCCTTTGGGTATTTTTCCACAGTTTATAGTTTGATCGAGGTGTTTGATTTTTTCCTAATGGTGGTTAATTGGGGAAGGTGGATACTAATTAATATAGTCACTCATGTTTCTTTTGATGCAGATTGACTGATTGAATGAACCAAATCCAAGTGCAGAGCATACACCCAAGAGTCTTGTCAATTTTAGTAAATTTTAAAGGATGTGATTTTTAGAAAGAAAAGCCTTCCACAAACCTCTTTTGGTCCAAGTGGAACCCAATTGGGGAATCAAGGAAGGGGTTGATTTTAAAATATTGTTTGCAGAGATTAATAATAAGCAACAAAATGGAAGCAAACCACAAGTTTTCTAATTAGTCCTACCACGCATCTCTTTCCCCTTTTGGGTCAATCATGAAGTTGTGAGGTAAGTATTCAAGATAATTTGATATTGTAATATGGAATATAAGATAAATTAATCAAAGCATATTATTCTACATCAATGAAACTAATCTAGAGCAAAGAAAAATAAGAAATTGTAAAAAACAACAAAAAAGGCGTGAATCCCCCCCAGGGGGGATAAAGAATGGGCTCGAAAGAGCCTATTCACAGAAATTTTTTATTAGATGTTGTTACAATATTAGTAAACTTATCTGAATCCTCTTCTTTATTATACAATATGAAACCAAGATCTTACAAATTGCCCAAAATTAAAATTACAATCAAAAGGGAGACCCCTGAGGGATTCGAATGATCCAAAATCCACTTTCAAATAGCAGATCCTCTTTACGTTATTCCTACTAAAATAAAGTGAGCTTACTAGAGTGAAATATTCCCAAAAGAACTTTGAAAGTACCTTTGGTTCATCCTACTTTAAACAAAAAACAAACTAAGTTAAAACTAGTTAGAACGATAAAAAAGGAACCAAGGAAAGAAAGCTTTCCTTGGGATCTTGTCTTGCTATTTGGGAAGCCAATGAGATGTGCACTAATTACTAATTTTATATTTTAAAACAAAAACTAGAAATCTAATGCATGCAAACTATGGATTCTCTTTAAATTTCCATGTAAAACAGACAATTTCCCTAAACTAGATCTAGAATGCTTTATGAAATTTTTTAGGAATGAGATCTGTTAACCCAAAAAATCCATCACTCAGCTCTACATGTCCTACACCACCCAAAGACACCCATTCATGACCCTTTTATCACCCCATTAGACCCCCACACCCTAAAAAAGGCTTAAAAATGAGCAAAAGGGCTTAAAAACCCCAAAAATGAGCCTAAGTAATTCTCCTAGGGGCTAAAGCCTCCAAAAGGGGATAAAACCCCTCGAAGGAGGTAAAAACATTAAAAGGAGCTAAATATAGGGTGGAAGCATCTAAAATCCCAAAAAAGGGGCTAAAGCCCAAACTTGGGGCTTAAAACCCTAAAAAGCCCCCAAAAAGCTATAAATAGAGGGGTGGGGGTCACTCTCAACACACCTCTCCCTTGCATACTGTTATGCTTCCCATGGATGCCTTTAAACCATTTATCTCTCAAGCCACCCACACCCTCCTCTCATCCATTCATTCACCCATTGAGCCATAGCTCCTTCATTCCCAAGAGAGAGAGAGGTGCTTCTCTCAGCTAGGGCATGGTGGCCCATTTCACCAAAGAGAAGGTATACATGTGAATTTTGTTTTGTCTATTTGATTTTATCTAATCCATTGCTTGTTTCTAGGTTTAAATTTTCTCTTTATAGGTTTTATGATATGTTTTTGTAGGTTATTGGAGCTTAACCCTAACTGTGTTTGCAGAGGGGTTCTCTATTTGTTATTTCTTATTACTGGCTAGTTTCGTTTCTGCTTTTACTTTCTGCATTTCCATCCAGGAACCTATCATTCCATCCTATAGATGAAAGGTAGCCATTCTTTCCCTATAGAAAGGGAGAAATCCCTACTACAAAACTGGTGACCATACCAGGTCAATCCCACAGGATCCTTGGGTTAGTTTTTCAAAATTTCAAGTTTCAGTTTAATTTTTTTCCCTAGGTTAATTTTTCTATCAAATCCAGTTTAAAATCTTGTTTATTTACAGTTTCTATTACTGCTGAGCCTCCACAAGGCAAATTCGAGTCCATTTGGCCATAATACAGGTTACTGTCAGCTGGATCTGAATCGGGGTCAAAATTTTTTCCTTTCCGGAGTAGGTCCCACTTATTGAGCCTATATAGGGGACCAGGTTGCTCATTTCTTCCTCACAGGTGCAACCATGTCACTCTTTTTCCCTCAAAAGGTGTGACTTCCTTCAGAAATACAACCCACTTCTGTCTATAGAATCTGAGTGACCCCCTCGCCTATTTCTTGAAAAATTTGGTGACCCCCTTGCCACATTTGACCTGAAACATGCAATATATCACTCAGAATTAGGTTTTTAATAACTAAGGACTATCAGTGTAGCTCAGCTGCCTTTGTCCAACACAATTGTTTTATTTCTATTTCTGTTCATGTTAATGACAATTTCCTGTAGAGAACAAAGTGTGAATTAAAAATTTTAATGGGTTAATGAATATAGCTTAACTAAAACTTACCTAAAATCAACAATCTTGATTACCCTTCCTCCTCTACCCAGTCATCACCCTTCGGAGTACTCTGGGACAAGATGAAGGGCACAACTTGTATAGTAATAGGACCTTCACCTAATATTGTTTGAAACCACTAAAAATGAGTGACTTGGAAGGTAGAGGGGGTAGAGAAGGAGGGATTCTCATGGTGCTTAGCGTCCTACCTATTGACCAACCTTGCATTCGGGAGGTTACCTGTGGATATACGAATGGGATTAGTCCCATTGTGTTGAGAGCCCAGCACCTTCTCCTGGTTGAAGAAGAATATAGGTGTAAGGTAGTCACCTAGTTAGGCTATCACAATTCAGGATAAAAAATGGTATCTCTCTACAAAATTTATGTTTATTTATTGCTTTCATCCATAATGATATGAACTCTACGGCATATTCATAAACCATTGTAGCCACCAGATAACATAAAAACAAAAAGACATACAAACCATACCACGCAAATCAACCCATCTCAGTTCATGACTCTAATAGATCCACCTCCACCGATTGAGTAGAACGCCCGTGAGGAAAAAGCGAAGCATTGTCTTTTGGCAGTCTTGGTGGTTGAGTGACCACCTATAGCTAATAAGAAGCCATTTAAACTGGGGTCCAAAAAATCATTTCCACCAGTTTGATACACAAATCTAATACAATGATCCCCCATGCTCTTCCTCACACCTAAGAGGAGAACCACCACAATTTGGGTCATTGAATTGACATCATTGAGACCATTCCCGATGCCCTCTCACACCATCAGAAGGCCACACAGCCTCAGATTTAGAGTCAGACCCATATCAGTCTGAACTAGACCTGCACACTGCACCATCAAGCCCCATGGCTGGTGCAAACCTAGATCCATTTTTTGGCATAGTAATTGCTAGTGGACCCATGTCCACACCACAAACTATCACCAACAATGCTATAGGTGGCCCCATCGTGATTATGAAAACTGTGATAAGTCAGCTACCACCACCCATAGTGACCATCCAAGTTGTCCTACCTACAACACTTGGGGCCAATGGACCTTCCACATACACTGTGTTGCCGCCTTCTGCACAACTGGGTCACATGGCATAAATCTTCAAGCCAGTTGATGTGTCCTTGGGGGAAGGTCTAGAGTCAAGGATGACACCTTGTTATTGACTCCTTCGCTTAGGCTCAACTCCTAACGAAGCCAAGGGGGGTAGACCCTATTTAAGTTACTAAGGCTAATTACTTAGTATGGTGATGTTAAACTGAATGAATTAGTTAGGAGTTTGAAATTTAACCATAAACAACCATAGATGACAAGATACAAAATGAATGCATGAAAGCACAATGCTAAGACACAATATATATATATATATATATATATATATAGCAAGAAAATAACCAGTGCCTTAAAATGGAGTCAAGATAAAATCAATGTACTTGCATGTCCTTGGAGTGAATGTTTTGTAATTGCCTCTTGGTAGATTTTAAGTTAATGTGAGATATGAGTTTATTAAAATTAGGCAAAGGGGTGGACTCCAGATATACCCAAGAGTACTTGGAGTATGTCCAAAGCTAAACCTTCAAGGATACCCACAAGGAATATGTGGGCTGAATGGAGTCTCTAGGGATATTGTTCATAACACACCTAGTAGGGTGTGACAGAGATCGGTGCCCCGAGGTCACTTTTCAAAAGTTCCTGCTTCCTTTGGGTATTTTTCCATCGTAATGGTTTAATCTAGGTGTTGGATTTTCACTTGATGGTTTGCCAATTTGGGAGAGTGAATCCTAATTATACTAATCACTCAAGTGCTTTTGATACATCTTTATTGATTGAACGAACCATATCCAAGTGCATAGCATACACACTGGAGTCTTGTCAATTTTAGTAAATTTTGAGATGGATGTTCTTATTAAAAAGAAAACCCTCCAGGAACCTCTTTCGGTCCAAGTGGACCTCAATACGGGAATCAAGGAGGGGTTGATTTTATTATGGTTACTGAAACAAATGATGATAGAAAATGAAACATAAAAATATAAGCAAACCACAATTTTCTAATTAGACTACCACGAACCTTTCTTCACCTTTTGGTTCAAAAGGAGGCTCGTGGGGTAAGTATTAAAGTTACTTTGAAACCAATTGAAATAGAATATGGAATTTATTTTAAATGAAAGTATACTACCCTACAGATTATTAATATGCTATATTGAAAAAAGATGAACGAAAAGCAAAAAATGACACGGATGCAAATCCCCCCAGGGGGGATGGGGAATGGGCTCGAAAGAGCCTATTCAAAATTATTTTTATTACCAGTGGTTACAATATAATAAAAAAGATATGATGCCTCTTTATTCATATATAGAATGAAAACAAGAGCTTACAAAGTGCAAAAATTAAAGATTTCAGTCAAAAAGGGAGACCCTTGGGGGGATTCAGAAGGCCCAAAAGTCACTTTCAAACAGAAGCTCCTCCTTTTTTCTATTATACCTGATCAAAACCAGAAACCTTATTAGAATGAAATTTTCCCAAAGTCACTCTAAAAGTACCTTTGGGTCAGCTTACTTTTAACCAAAAAAAGGCTAAGTTAAAACTAGTTAAAAAAGGTAAAAAATGAACCAAGGAAAGCAAGATTTCCTTGGGATCTTGGCTTGCATTTTAGGAAGCCAATATGATGTGCACTGATTTCTAAATTTATCTTTTATAACAAAAAATAGAAATCTAATGCATGGAAGCTACAAATTCTCTTTAAAATTCCATGCAAAAAGGACGATTTCCCTAAAGCTAGATCTAGAAAGCTTATGAAACCTTTTAAGAACAAGATCTAAATTATGGGCTTTGAGAAGATAGATATATGTTAAATTTACTTTGAGATAATATATTTAAACAATATCAAAGCTGTGAACAAAGTAACCAGGTAAAAGAATTGATTTTGAAAGAGGAAGAGGAGGAGAGAAATGTTGGTAGCCTTGAAGATCCACCATGGAGCTTTCAGGTGGAATGTCAAGGGACTATGCCTTTGGAAGGTTTTGTAGAGAGTGAAGAAGAAAACTAGATCAGCATCCTCTCCAATCTAGGAACCTGTATCTTAGCTGAAATAAAAAAAATTACCGAAATACTTGTGAGATACGATTAGTACATATACAAAGATTCATAATAACATGCATATAAACTTATAAAACATGCTGAATCTAGATCTCTAAACATGCATCAAAGGAAAGAGATGGCCAATAAACTTATTGAAAATAACCTTTCCTATCAAGATTATAATAAGCTTATTTTCAATCTTAGCAATGAATCCACAAGCAATCAGGAAATTATGAACATAGATACAGGTTACCTCAGTAAAAAAATGGCAATGATCATCCACACATACAATAGCATAACACCGTATTGCCTCTAAAGCTTCTCTTTATTTTAAATGAACAATAAAAATAGTACAATAGCAGCAACACCTCAATCCTAGTTCTAACTGGCTTGGAAGAGGAGGCTTATGCTTGGATATATACAAAAACTAGGAGATCCAACCTAGGGGGGGCACAAATCCCAAGGGGATAGACCAAATCAGCTGATGGAGAGTCAATCAATGTAGATCTGAAGCTGAAATGAGCCAGATCTAAGTCTCACTGAGTGAAATTGTCAATCGGAGAGTTGATCTGACTGAAACCTCAACCTATTGACTAAAGCATCCACCAAAACTCATCTAGATGAGCCAAAACGCGTGGAGGAGAGAGGGAGGGAAAAATTCCCCATAAAGGATGCTGAAGATCAACTCTGAATCTGATTTGATCACCTCCTTTAGTCAAAGATTTGTCAAATCCAGTCAGTCTGGTTCAGATCTGATCGATTTCAATCAAATCAACTAAGAATCCATTGATCTATGATTTTGGATTTGCTCCATTATTCATTAATTTATTAATTAAAATAATAAAGAATTGATTTTTGGGGATTTTTGACCTGAGTGATGGAAAATCACTCAAAACTAGGAAATAGCGGGTCCATGGGTTTACATGCTGCTCTTAGCTTGAAAATGAGCACCTACATGACTGAAACTGATTATTTGGCCTACTTTTATTACAAAATCATTTTTTCCAATTAAACTATTAAAAAATAGCCTAAGTTTTGGAAAAATTAAATTTTAATAAAAAACACTGAAAAAATAAAAAAAATTTAAAAGTTGGAAAAAACTAGGGGGACTTAGACATGTTCATATGACTCGACCATGATGCATAGCATGTTTATACATTGACACATAGACTCTAATAACCTCAATAGGCTTAAATGCCAAGCCGACCACCCCAACTTTGGAGGTATGGAGTGAAAAACTCAGAAATTATCAGTCGTTTATTCAACAACCAATAATAACCAAGGGAAAAAACACCCTGTGATGATTGGATTGAAAAATAAAGTCCAAGAGACTGAGTCTTTTACAGACACTATCATGCTAGAACATTTATTACAATTCCCCCATGGGGTATGGACATGTGATATAGTACAACAAGCACTTCCCATAAGTACTTCAAAAGGTCTTCTTAAGTCCGAACAAGTTATCCTTGTCTAGTTTACTAAGCTCACTTGATAAAAAACCACTAAGTACAACTTAGGTGGTAACACACTGCCCCTCCTGTCACACATGGGGGAAGCGGTCCTTCCACCTACACTGCTCCTCTCATCATACATGGGGGTAGTACCCTTCCATCCACACTCTCCCTCCCACCACACTTGGGGGCACTGGCCCATCCACAATGGTGCCACAAGCACCCATAGTAATACAGGTGCATTATGCACCTGCAAACCCCACCACCACAGCTGCCCCATCTCACATCAACTTGGGGTCAAACCTTCCTTTCATGGAACCTCTCAACTTGCCTGATTTGGATCAATTAACAAATGACCCCATTCGCCATCAAAATTTTTGGCCTCCCATGCCAATCAAACTCCCCTCAGATATTCCCAAGTTTGAAGGGAAGGTAGGGGAGTGCACCCAAAATCACATCATGACATTTCATCTATGGTGCTCATCCAACAACATCGTAGATTATTCAATCAAGCTAAGGCTATTCCAACACAACCTCATAGGTGCTACAGCCAAATGGTACATTGAGTTACCACAAGCCAAGTACCTATATTTCAACTCCCTGGCTTTCATGTTCCTACAATATTTCCAACTCCCCGTCAGATATGATGAAGGGGTGGAGATCTTGTTATCTTGCCACCATAACATTGCAACTCACATAACCAACCACATCCATGAGTGGCAGTGACGTTGTAGTTTGTGTAATATCCAACTGGATGACAGGATCTTCCTAGATTGGTTCCTCAAAACTTTGCTCCCACCTATAGAAAAGGACGTTGCATCCGAACGTCCCCAATTTGAAGAAGAGGCCATCTTGAAAGCCCAGTAGTTCAATATGATCTATGCACAGTCTAGGTACATTTACATTATCATCCCATATGTTCCTTGTGTAGGCACCTCCCATCGAGATGCACCGAGGGCATCCCATGCTGCAGATGGCATCATAGGCTTGGTCTCTCACCAACCATAGCACCGTCCAACACCACCTGCAGTACCACCACAAGCAAGCAAGACTATGAGTGTTGCCTACCAAAACCAAACTTCAGACTATGCAAGAATGATGTCCCAGTCTGGAGCCACAACTTCTTATGCACAACCTGTGCCACCGGAGTAGGCTCAGGCCTTGGCTTGGCCAACACAGCAATATGAGGGACAAATTCCCACATTTGTGGCACTGCCACCTACCTAAATATACTATGCACCACCCATGCAAGCAGTTCAAGCCCCCGCCCCTGCTCCACCTGCTCCATTGGGACAAGTGTTTGCCCAACAAAACCATCCCAATGAGCTAGCCCCCAATAATCAACAAGGGTAAGCTAGGAATAACTGACCCCGGAACCAAGGCAATAATCAACCGCAGGGAGGTAGTCAACAACCAAACTCTCCCAATAATGTCATGGAAAACCGACCATCCCCAAATCCTCCATGACCAAATGCATCGAGACACAACGCCTCGTTGCATACAAACTAACCTGCACACTTTGTGAGGTCTACGGGCACTACACATTCAAGTGTCCCTTCATGGGTTGCGCTAAGCAGGCCATTCGAAACGAGGTTCAACATGCCACCAACACAATAGACCAAGCCCAACCCAACCCAACACCACAAGGACATCCTCCTATGGTGCTTCAAAACTCATTACCAGCCCAAGGATTGGTGGCAATTGCACCCCCTCCCCAACAGAATCCCAATGCTCCAGGTGCACCTCCCATGGCAGAAATAGGTGTCCACCACCTGCTAGCAATGACAACTAAAGAGGTCAATCTAAAAACTAGATGAAATCAGTATGGAACCAACACTAAACCCGCTGACACATTAGAGACATTAACATCTAAAACAATCAATGCACCTCTTCAGTTACCTCGGTCCCTCACCCCCCCATATGACAAGTTGCGAATAATTTCATGACTAGAGCTATTGTCAACTATAGCATTGTGGATGATTTGGCCCAAACACCTACCACCATGTCTGCTCTTGAGGTACTCAAAATGTTCCTAATGCAGTGGAAATCCTTACTAGGCTCCCTTGGGGCCGTAGACCCCTCTGACTCCAAGTTGATCACTTTCAACATGGAGAATGGAGAACTGCGAATGCCATCAACCATTGCCTTTCAAATCACAGCATATATCTAGAATTTGGTTGTGCACTAATGCATAGTGGATGAGGGGTCATCCACATGCATTATGTCTACCCTAGTTTGGAAGAAACTTGGATCCCTAATCCTGCAACCATCCTCCACAACTCTGTGGGATTATGATGGCCATCCTACTAAATCCCAAGGAATCCTCCCCCACGTCCCCATCACATTATCTAGGAAGACAGTTCTGATTGACATAGAGGTTGTCAACACTCAATTGGACTTTAACCTTCTCCTTGGAAGAAGTTATATGTACGCCATGAGAGTTGTTGCATCAATTGTGTTTCGTATCATGATGTTCCCTCACAAAGGAAAAATCATGAAGGTCAACTAGCTTACTTATCATGATCCACAAGGTCTAATGGCACCCACCAAGGTTATCCCTATGATCAACACCATTGATCTGCAAGGGATGACCATGCACGCAAATGTTATCCCTACGGTCAACACCATGGTTGACAACATACCATCCTCCCCATTTTTTAATGTGGGCCCTGGGTTGTTTACTGATACCACCATGACGGATCCTTTCCCCTTAGTGTGACCAACACTGACATCAAACGAGACTGCAAACTTGTGCATGCTCTCATCCAGCACCACTGCACCCAAACAACAACCATAGCTGTAGCCCCAACCGCAACCACAACACTGTCTGTAGCTGCAACATCATCCATAGCCACAACATTATGCATAGCTACAACTACAACCTCATCCCCACATACAACCATCAAGGAATTATCTGGGCTCCTCTCCAGTCCATACAATTCCCTTCCTATTTCCCCCACCTAGCATCATGAGCAAGCCAATAATGGCCACCCCAAACCTACCCAACTTTACATTGGGAATTCCCATCTAGTATATTGATCCACCAGCTCAACCATCAATGCCCCAAGTAGTTTTAACCCCCATGCAACCCATTACATTTGAGTCTCATCCCCCACCTGGTCCACAAAAACCAACCACCGCACCCACACCCACACTGCCCCACCTGAAAAGGGCCAGGGGAAAGAATGAAAAAGCTACTGTAGAACCTCGACAGATCCCACCTTGCACTATCTGTGAGCAACAGGGCCATCCAACTTAGAATTTCCCTGAGATCCCAATGATCTGCGTGCATTTGGATGCCATGGATACAAACGAAAACCTCCCCGTGGTTGAGCTTCCAAGAATTCCAACAATTAGAAACAAGTCATTGAAAACAAACCATGCTTGCACCCTCTGCAGTTTGTAACATTATTCTCATCATTACCAAGACTTGCCTAAGTTTCGAATGGCTTTAGCCGACCTATGTCAACATTCCCTTGAGTTTGAGATCACCTTGATCGAAGAAGTTCATCCCCCACCTCCTTCTTCAGACACCATGTCAATTTACATGATGTCCAGTTTAGCTGACCCGCTCGCCTCTGCCTCCAACAACGATCCATTAGACCTATCTCTTCATTGCTTCTACAATGATGAGCAGATACTTGAAGCTTTAACCACCCCAGAATACCCATGGGACGACATGCACCATCACTCATTCTTCCTCCTAGAAGAACTTGTGTTGTATTCTAACCAGTTTTCTGTGGAAACCAAAGATTTCATTCATGGGAAAGTCAACTGGTTCAAGAACCCCATCCCAGCACCAAATGACTTTGAAGAAGGGAACATGGTCAACATCTCACCAACCATCAAAATCAACATCTCAACCAATCCTGAGGTTGTTGAAGAAATCATGTTGGGGGAATCCTACTCCTCAGAAGAATTCGCTGCCTATAAAGCTCTCTTCTAAGAATTTCGTGACATATTTGCCTAGTCTTACACTAAAATTCCCATCTTAGATCCATCCATAGTGGAACACTACATCAACACATGGCCCGATATGGCCCCTGTATGTCAAAAGCAACGGCCCATACATCCTTCCAAAGTGGTCGCTATCAAAATCGAGACAGAGAATCTATGCACAACTGGCTTCATCTACCCCATTGCCTACAACACTTGGGTTTCTAATCCTGTTCTCGTGAATACAAAATAGGGTACCATCCATGTTTCCACAGACTTCCATGATCTCAATGGGGCATGTCCCAAAGACAACTTCCCAACACCCTTTGTTGATCAGATTATCGATGTGTGTGCCAAACATGAAGTATTTTCCTTCATGGATGGATTCTTCGGATATAACCAAATCTAGATTCGGAAATAAGACCATTATAAGGTGACATTCACAACCCCGTGGGGCACATTCGCATATCGAGTCATGCCTTTTGGCTTAAAATTCGCTAGATCCACCTTCCAGTGTGCCATGACACACTACTTACGTGACCTTGTTCACATCATGTTGTTTTGTCTCGACAACCTCATTGCGTGGTCGCAAAAGCAAGAACAACACATAGATGACTTGCGAAAAATCTTCTTATGTTGTCTCAAGTACGAAATCTGCTTGAACACTTTCAAGTGTGTTTTCTGTGTCCCAACGGGTCATCTTCTAGGGTTCATCGTATCACACAAAGGAATGACCACTGATCCCCTAAAAGTCCAAATGAATTTCCCTCTAACGTCACGCCTTTGAGTGATGGCACTTCAATTTGTATTATAGTCTTTCCCTTTTTTGTTTTACACATTTTTTTCAAAAATGAGTCTTATGTATCATTTCCCCTCATTGCTCCAAATGGATCCTGCCTCAGACCAGTATATGGGATTCACTGATGGAGCAAGAAGATGGTCTCAGAACCTTGCCTCGGCTACATGGGTTATCTACGCCCCTTCGAACGAGTTGATCCATATCAACAGAATATGCATGGGTAGTGGGACCAACAACCACGCTGAGTACGATGGTGTCAATGGCCTCTTGGCCGCCACTCTCCAATTAGGCGTTCACCATCTCGATGTCTTCTTAGACTCCTAGCTACTTGTTTCTCAGTTGAATAACTACTATCGGGTACATGATCCCTACCTCTTTAGAAAATTCCTGCACACTAAACAAATGGTTAGAAAATTTTAGTCCATTGCATTCACACATGTTCCCAGAAACCTCAATAGTATAGTAGATCAAATGGCTAATGACATTCTAAACTAGCACATTTATAATCACATATAGGAAACATACAACCATAACATCATGCATAATCAAATCCAAAAAATACACACACACGTGTAACAATACATCATTTAGGAATTTGCATCTCACATCATCATAAAAAGACTCACATATAAAACCAGAAAAGCACATCCACATGTGTCAAATATATATATATATATACATAAGTTGCAAGTCCAAAATATGTATACTACAAAATGAGAAGCCACATATGCTTTCTCAGCTGAATATACATAGCGACACAAAAACTTCTAAGTGCACCAATGTAATAGGGGAATCCCCACTAGCCTACTAATCTAAATCAAACTCATCATCTGACTCAGTATCATCATCTTCCTTAGAAGACTCATCCTCTACAAGAAGATCGCCTCTCATCACCTGACGAATGTGATCACAGGCCACAACCATCCTCCTCATCACAGTAGTCCACTCCAGAGGAAAAATATGAATGGAAGCAATCACAATCATTGCTCAAATGCTTCCAACCCTCATCAAAGACCCCAATAGAAAGCCTCTCTAGATGTAGCAGTAGTCCATCCATCTCCCGTTGTCTCCTACGAGGGTTCCCAATAGGAATTGCCACAGGAGCCATAGAAACCACCCACCTCTGATGCTAGGGTTGACGGGCGAGGACCAATATATGCATACAAAAACAAGGACACCATCATTCCACATGTTTCAACATACAACTATCAAACAACTCAACTACATTGTTTATAAATATGAACATAAAAACATCACACTTACATACCAGCTAGTCCCCATGCCTGGCCTGTAGGTTGGGGCATCTCGAGGTCCCCATGATAGTTCATACCTGCATAGGTTTACTCCTCAATAACCACTGGAAGCTGAAGCCACTGCTCTAACAACTCCTCAATCAAGAAGTGACCCATTCTACCACCACCCTCCTGTATCATTATCTGGCACCACCTATACATCTACGGCTCCCGTGGACCACTATCCTGCATGGCCCGGTGTGGACGCAGTGTAGGTATTTTCTCAAAAATGAAAGAACAAAGAAATGAGCCAAAGAAAAAGCATGTCCCAGATGACTTCAACTTATTCAGCTGACACCCAATATCCTGAAGATACATCTGGGCCCACCCATAGTATGTACCCCCCGTAGCATGCTCTATGAGCTGAAGCTTCCCTTCAGATATCTTCTGGATCCCTGTGGTACCCAAGATACATAGCAGTAATGTCACCACTACCTGTGTTGATAGATCCTCAATGTCACACATCAAGATATAGGAGCCATGCACATATGTTGTAGTGTAATAGTGCCTATCACATAGCTCCTCCAATGTCTCCCCCTAAGACAGCACTAGTGCCAGATCACCAACAACTCCCAACATAGGGAGCCCATTCAGGAAGTACACATCCACCAACATGATATCAATACACTGGCCCTGGAAGAGGAAGACCTCCTCCTCAACATCCCAAAATCTCACCATAATTTTCAACAACAAACGCAAGATCTTCTTGAGGGGTATCCTCATGAACTTCAGTAAACCATAATAGGCCAGTGTATCATGCACATTCCCTTCCTACATTGATGCCTCCCAAAGGTCTTTACAGTCTCTCTCCCACCACTTAATCTCATCCATCCTGCACAAGCAAAACCCAGATGTCAACCACTGCTCTCATAAAATAACATCACCTAGAGGCCAAGTCGCACCTTCTTAGGAAAAATGAGCGACCAGGTCGCTCAAAAATGCCCCACAGGTGTGACTAGGTCACTCCTTTTCCTTCAAAAGGTGCGACTTGGCTCCATGAAACTCCAGCAGGCTCATGGATCACCTCTAGGTGACCAAATGTAGAATGTAAACCACCAAAAAGAAGAGATTTGGTGACAGCTCTTACCTACAAGTTACAAAACTTGAAACCATCGGTCGGAATAAGAGAAATCAGCAAGTGAAAATTTAGGGCCCATGTAATGTCCCAAGTCTGGTGTACAGACCTGAACATTATCTAATTCTATAATTTAAATTACAATTTCTGAACTTTGAATCAAACCACTCAGAGCCTCTTCGGACAAGGAAAGTCAGGGTTTTTTTCTAGGAAATTTTGTAGGAAAGAGGAGTGATCAGAAGGAAGCAAAAAAAGATATTTTAGACATATAATTTCCTCTTCCCTAACACATTTATATCTGGTGCCATTTAGGTTTCAAAATCCACTATGCGGAAACCTACTTCCACGCTTTTGGGCAGCCAAACCGTGAAACTAGGAAGAGTAGTTCAGCCTTTTTCAACCAGGGGCTTGGGTAAATTGATTATGGATCTGATATAAAGTTATATTACAGTATACAAAGGTTTATGTAGGTAAATAACATATCAGAGGCAAAGGAAAATATTCTGCAAGTTGTAAAGGTGAGACTAGCTCGCCAGGCAGCTCACTATCTCCATATTCAAGCCTTTACAAATAGGGTAAGGGGGGTTTAGATTCTCTTTTTTGGACTTGGGGAACTTATATATTTCTGTTAATGACTCATAAGAAAAATAATGGGGTTATGTGGAGTCATACAAGTCTAAATATGGAAGTTACAGTAAAACTAGTTATTTTCCAATGCAAATCTAGACTAGGTTGAATTAAAATTAGTAAATATCAACCATTTCGAACCATATTTGAATAAAAATTGCAGAGAATGTTTGTGATATCATATTACATCCAATAAACTTGAAAATTCTCTCATCCATTTACTATAAAACTCTCTTCAACATTGTGCATCATTACAATGCATTTTATTGACATAATACAAGGAAGGGCATGGAGGTTTGAACCCTTAGATATTGAAAAATATTGGACCTGTTAATGAAATATGAGGTACAGTAATGGATGGCTGTAGGCTGCTAACAAATCCTGAATCAACTCAGAGAGGCTGCTTCATAGGTCCAATGTAACCTGCAATGAGAAGGGGAGAAGAGGGGAAGAGGAGAGAGGGAATGAGAACCTTGGGGCGCATCTCCCAAGAACTTGAGGCACAACACTCAGAAAGGAATCCTTAGCTTCATAAAAATCAACATAATAAACATCCAAACTGAGAAATGGATCTCCAATTTCCTTTAAATAAACCTGGGTGACTTGTTGAGCAAGTCAATCACTTGTTAAGCAAGTTACCACTTGCTAAACCCTAACCCTAGCCACAAATTCTCCCTCCTTGAGTAAATTAGCATGTGTAAGACAATAAAGATGTTTCCCTTTCATCCATCTTCATCCAATTTGGAAACTTTGCTTTCCTTGAACCATAGTTGCCAATTTTCCCTATGACAGCTTTTCTTGGCTTTCCTATTTTTATGACTGAACTCCAAAAAGGAAACTGCACCCTCCTTTGTCGATTGTTGCCTCTTTTGTATTTGACTGATTTTGTCATATATTTTGGCACTTTCCCTTTTCTTGTCTGGTTGATTTTGGCATACAGTTTCTAATTTTCCCTTGGCAAGTTGGCTTGCCCAAGTGGCCCTCCTGTTAATGGAAACTTATTTTCCACCTAATTAATTTCATAATAATATTTAATGACAATTAATATAGCAAGTACATGCCTCCTAAGTGACATTTAAATAAAATATCCTAAGTTAATTTATTTAATGCATCTTTTAACCCCCTTGGTGCTAGGCAAGGTCAACACTTCTGGCGATCAAAATGTGGGGATATGACAGTCCCCCCCTCCTAAGTCTGCTTGTCCTCAAGCAGAAGCACCACACAGTGCTACAAATTTTTTTCACCATGTTTCTGCTGCACCACTCTGATCATAGTCATTTCCCTTATACCACTTCCTTCAGAAAAATTTCTAACCCAATTAAGGTAGCTGAGTAGAATTCCTGGATCCCACTACCTCCTCTATAAGGACCCAAATTTTGCTGCCACCTTTTGAACTATTTCATTCCTAAGAATGCCCAGATCCCATGGTTTTATCTGCCTCCTTCCACCCATCAGTATAAACAACAAAATTTTATCATTGTAGAGGATGAAAATGAGGTTATGAAAATCATACCACCATACTGGAAGCTCATCTCTCCCCATGCCAAACTGAATTTTTTTTAAACTCTCCCACCAAACATGGAATTCCTTAATGTGGGACCAAATCATCTTGAGCCTCTCTAAAGTATGAAAATCCATGTGCAAGCTAGCACTGGAACTCACGTCACTGTTGTTATGAATACACAGGAGGTTATCACATGCTCCTCCATGTATACTGAAAGCATCATATAGCAGCCATACATTCTCATGCCATTGCTCATACAATTTTTTTGATGTGTCCAATGTCTTTCCATTGATACAAGCAAGATGTTTACCCTCTAGTGCACACATCTCAATTATGTGTCTAGCCACCCAATCAATGGACAGAAAAACTTTCATGCTAAATGATTCAGGTGGGAATAATTCAGCTACTACTAATTCACTTGTCAAACCACATGGTTTGACCATCAATACCTCAACTGGAAGAGTGGAAGTATCATTCTCCTCTTGTGGCATCAACAGAAAAAATCCTTTCACCCAATTTTCATCCTCACATGATGTGGCTGATATAGAAGTGTGGGGTGAAGAATTGTGAGCCAAATCACTACAATGCTCATCAATCAAGATAATGGATCCACAAATTCCTCCATTAGTTTTCTAAGTGACAGTGTGATCATGTGCCTCCTCCAAAATTATACAACATTTTCCTAGAGGCAACTCATAATCTCTTAGGAACCATGCAAGTGCTTGATCTTCATATTGCTTGACCTCAAACTCCTCAAGCACATGCAAATCAGAATGCACCTCATGTGCATGTGTAAGGGAGGTATATAATAGCTGCAAAATAAGTCTTTGTTGCTGTTCACATGTCAAGACAATGTCAGTCACAACAAAAAAATTATTGCAGAAATAAAAAAATTTACCTCCCAAGGTCTTCATTCCAAATATGTCTCTATCCACCCAATCAATGGATGAACAAGCACTTTTATTTGCTAATCCATATGGAATGTGATCATCCATCTTTCTGGTAGAGAATAACACTTCATCCTTCCCCTCAACCTCAATGAGTGCTTGTCCAATATTCTCTTCCTCATAGCTTTTCATAAGCACCTACAATTCTAAGTGCATCTCATGATCCACCATCTCATGAGATTCCTCCCTTTGTTCAAGAATTCAATCATCCTTGTGACTGTGGCTGAATGGTGTGTAGGAGGGTAGGTAATACCTTTGCAACTTCTCATGAAGTTTCTCTATCTCCATCTTGGATTCTTGGAGTGCACATAGAGTGCTCTTCAAGGAATCTTGGGTGGTCAAAAAATCTTGTGAGAGCTTGCAAATTTCTTCTCCATCCTTCAAGGATGCTCCATGCAACACATCAGCAAGATCAATAACATCATCTCTATCAGAAATCAATTGTAGGAATTCCCCTTGTATTGTAGACAATGCCTTCCGCATCTCCTCCTTGGATTCAAGAGAAGATTGATCTTCCGATGAAGCAGCTATCCAACACTGGTGTGCCACTGAAGAATGTGTGTCTTGGAGAAGGTGTAAAGCCTTTTGAATCTTCTTTTCATCCATTTTCAAAGGCCAAGGAAATGAGTGGGGTTCTTGAGGAAAATCACCCCTTCTTCTTTCCTGCAATTTTCTTGATGTGACTTGCACTTCTCTTTTGGAATCTTTATTTTTTCTTTCCCACCTGCAATACTAGATGGCTCATATCTCTCCACAATGGTGATAGTGGGTTTGGGATTCTCAATGAGTTCAATCCTCTCCTCTAATGTGGATGCAACTTCATCATGCTGCAAGAGAGTCCAAAATTCAGAACCATGTGCATCCCTTTGCACCAGATTTTTCTCCTTTAGATTTCCTAGTTCACACCTAACTAGTGGGGGCTTGTCTTCCACTTCATTGGGAAATTCAAAGGATGAATTCAGATATGAAATTTCTTCTTCCTCTAGATCTAATCCAAAATATTCCTTCACCATATTATCTCCATTGATGACCTCACCCTTATTTGCATTGATTGTTTGATCCACAACAAAGAAACTAGGAGTGAATTTATCTCCCTCACAATTGGCCTTCCTCTTGCAGTCCTGAGATGCAAGTGGAGAATTTTTTTATTTCCATGGACCAGAGGGATGTAAATGAACATTACTGCTGCAAAAATAAGAACCTTCATCACACATGTTCTTCACCTTATCCTCTTCTTGTACAGACACTATGGTGGCCTGCTCTTCCACCAAAATATCTGCTTCACACCCAAGCAGTGTGGTCTTACTTTCTTCTTGCATATGTGGCTCCCGAGGTGATTGTAACTCTGATTTGTAATAATCTTTTGGATCTGATCCAAAAGATATATCTTCATCCATAAATAATCCAACAAATTTAGCAGTGCTTTGAAGATCACCCACCAAGAATCTTGAAGTGCATTCCTCTTCATTCTCTTCTTCGAGTAATGGGAAACAAGCAAGATCTTCTGGAGCATCTTCTTTCAAACAACTTGAGGTTCTTCATTCTTGAATGGTACTATGATCATTACTTGCAGATAATCTTCTTGAATAAAATCCAAAGCATCTCAGAATGATTGAGCATGCAGATGGATTTGATGACTCTTCACTTTTTCTTTCTTCTTCCTCCTCATTGCTCAGAGAGGTAGAACAACTTTGTTCCTCTATGGATGATTTGTTTCTATTGAAAGAGTAATCATCTACATTCTTAGGCTCAAATCCAAATATGCAATAAAAATAATCTTTGAAAGGAATGGATTTACAAATCACTTCCCCCAAGGCAAGATACTCTTTGTAGTGGTGGGGTAAGTTTTCAGCTGCATCTATCATCTTTGCTAAATCCTTCTTAGGATTAGCCATGGGTAGTTCCAAATTTATTTCTTCATACTCCATATGGTCATAAAAGTAACCATACTTGTCTCTTGACATTTGCAACCCATCACTAACATAGATCACCTCTTCCTCTTCAACAAACTAATCAAATTCATCATCTTCAACTAATGGCACAATCCTCATGGTTGCAACTTTAATTGGTGATCTGCAAAATTAGTCAACGGAGAGCCTTCTTTCCACAGGAGTGGAGGAAAGTGCTATGATACCACTGTAATCTCCCAAGTATGGTGTACAGACCTGAACACTATCTAATTCTGTAATTTAAATTACAATTTCTGAACTTTGAATCAAACCACTCAGAGCCTCTTCGGACAAGGAAAGTCAGGGTTTTTTTCTAGGAAATTTCGTAGGCAAGAGGAGTGATCAGAAGGAAGCAACCAAAGATATTTTAGACATAGAATTTCCTCTTCCCTAACACATTTATATCTGGTGCCATTTAGGTTTCAGAATCCGCTATGCGGAAACCTACTTCCACGCTTCTGGGCAGCCAAACCGTGAAACTAGGAAGAGTAGTTCAGCCTTTTTCAACCAGGGGCTTGGGTAAATTGATTATGGATCTTATATAAAGTTATATTACAGTATAAAAATGTTTATGTAGGTAAATAACATATCATAGGCAAAGGAAAATATTCTGCAAGTTGTAAAGGTGAGACTAGCTCGCCGGGCAGCTCACTATCTCCATATTCAAGCCTTTACAAATAGGGTAAGGGGGGTTCAGATTCTCTTTTTTGGACTTGGGGAACTTATATATGTCTACTAATGACTCATAATAAAAATAATGGGGTTATGTGGAGTCATACAAGTCGAAATATGGAAGTTACAGTAAAACTAGTTATTTTCCAATGCAAATCTAGACTAGGTTGACTTAAAATTAGTAAATATCAACCATTTCGAACCAGATTTGAATAAAAATTGCAGAGAATGTTTGTGATATCATATTACAGCCAATAAACTTGAAAATTCTCTCATCCATTAACTATAAAACTCTCTTCAACATTGTGCATCATTACAATGCATTTTATTGACATAATACAAGGAAGGGCATGGAGGTTTGAACCCTTAGATATTGAAAAATATTGGACATGTTAATGAAATATAAGGTACAGTAATGGATGGCTGTAGGCTGCTAACAAATCCTGAATCAACTCAGAGAGGCTGCTTCATAGCTCCAATGTAACCTGCAATGAGAAGGGGAGAAGAGGGGAAGAGGAGAGAGGGAATGAGAATCTTGGGGCGCAGCTCCCAAGAACTTGAGGCACAACACTCAGAAAGGAAGCCTTAGCTTCATAAAAATCAACATAATAAACATCCAAACTGAGAAATGGAGCTCCAATTGCCTTTAAATAAACCTGGGTGACTTGTTGAGCAAGTCAATCACTTGTTAAGCAAGTTACCACTTGCTAAACCCTAACCCTAGCCACAAATTCGCCCTCCTTGAGTAAATTAGCATGTGTAAGACAATAAAGATGTTTCCCTTTCATCCATCTTCATCCAATTTGGAAACTTTTCTTTCCTTGAACCATAGTTGCCAATTTTCCCTATGACAGCTTTTCTTGGCTTTCCTATTTTTATGACTGAACTCCAAAAAGGAAACTGCACCCTCCTTTGTCGATTGTTGCCTCTTTTGTATTTGACTGCTTTTGTCATATATTTTGGCACTTTCCCTTTTCTTGTCTGGTTGATTTTGGCATACATTTTCTAATTTTCCCTTGGCAAGTTGGCTTGCCCAAGTGGCCCTCCTGTTAATGGAAACTTATTTTCCACCTAATTAATTTCATAATAATATTTAATGACAATTAATATAGCAAGTACATGCCTCCTAAGTGACATTTAAATAAAATATCCTAAGTTAATTTATTTAATGCATCTTTTAACCCCTTTGGTGCTAGGCAAGGTCAACACTTCTGGCGATCAAAATGTGGGGATATGACAGCCCACCTCTCCAACTCCATAGTGAATAGTGGCAATGACACCTCACAAAGTGGACCCCACCCTTATATAGGCCCTATTTGACTTAATTTCTCATGTTTGACATAACAGGACCATACAGAGTCTGTTTGAGGTGTCGTTTGCGACACTGGTTTCAAAATTTCGTCCTCTATCTCCTTATGAGACCATTGTCTCATGTTTAATAAACAAATTTTTGGATCATTCCCTGAAAGTTGCCTCAATTTACAAGCCACACCATGGTGATGCAAGTGTCTGTGGACCTGTACTTGCATCACACTTTCCTACCGCTACTCATGTGGGTTTTTGGGCCACCACCCGTAAAGGAACATCATTTTTATTTTCATAACATATAGTTGTCTACTCCATCCACTGCACCTTACGTGGATGTTTGGACCATTGTCCAGAAAATGAATTATTTCTCTCACATGTATTTGGCATATAACTACCTCCGGACTTGCACACACATCACATGTAGTCAAGTTCGTCCACCACAACTCATGCATAGATCTCCTGACCTCTGTCCAAGAGCCACCTTAGTTTGTGTTCCCATGCCACACTGACTCACATGCCTCTACTATAATCTATCCCGTGTACACTTGCTCCGTCCATACTCTGTGGATGACATTTGGACCAGTGTCCACTGTCCCAACATGGGGCACTGCGTGTACCACCGTAATCAGTTGACCATACTAGAGTTTCCTTTAAGCTCTTTTTTGACTACTAAAAGAATGAAAAGATCGCCAAGCGCAGCTGCTTCCTTTCCCGCTTGCTAAAGTATAGGAAAGGGTTTCTACAAGATCGCATTTACCTCATCTTGCGGACTATGTAGACCATCAAATGAAAAATACCACATTGGCATATTCAAGCCAAGACCATTCCCCTCTACATACTTGTATGCTTTATCAGGTAGAGGGGACGCACTTTACAAAAAATCTCACCATGGGTTGTCTTTAAGCTCTTTTCCAGCATTCTCATCAAGAAAATATTGCTGAGCAAACTTGGTTTCATTCATGCTTATAAAATTATCTGAATGATTGTTCAGTTAGTATAGGTTTAACCTTTTCTAGCCTGATTGGACTGCCAACGGTAAAGAAGTCTCTCATCCCCTGTAGGATGGGTGAGCTCTCCTATGTATACTTTTATCCTTTTTTGGGTACACGAGACTACCAACGAAAAAGAGCCCCCACTGGAGTCTTCTTCATGCTTTCAGAATCTCTAAAATTGAAAGCACCATCAAGCATTTACTTTCTCGGGCTCACTAAAAATCCACGATATCGTACCCCATAGAAAACTGTTTGGAAGCATTCCCACTTTGGGTCGCCTTTGTTCAGAGTGCTATGCAATGTGTCTTCCTTGGATCCCATCAATATCAAAATTATCCACCTCCCCCAAGTATTTCCCATCTACAGTGACATTCATGGTATTGCAGTTATGATCCCATTCCCATGAGTTAGTTTCATTTGTTGCCTAGTCTGCCCTGCCATGATACTCTAAACAAAGGAATTTTGAGTATACTACACTCCCTCTTCCCTTATTCAAATCTTTCCCTCCCCCCCCCCCCCCCCCATTCAGTGGGTCAGTTCGCAGATTGTCTCACATCTTTTGGTTATCTCCCTCACGCTTCTAGTTAAGGAAACACCATTTCCTTAACCAGGGGTAGGTCTCCCTCTGTCGATGACAACACATGTATTCCATAGGATAGACCTAGAGATCCCTATATCTTGGTTTCAATAACCTCATTAATGAGTTCCTTGGACCACTTGAGAGGAGTCCTTAGTGCCTCCTGAGATGGTTTCTTCTCATGTGCTCGACTCCAACTACATCATCACACCATTGAGATTCGTACAGCGTATTGGTTAGTGCAGTATTTGGTTGAAGACCTCGGATGTTACCTGGCTCTAGCAAATTGATGACTCTATTTGAGGGACCCAAATAGGTTATGTCCCTTATTATTTCTGGGTTGCATTGGAGAAAGTGTTCAGAAGCCCCAGCAGTGCTTCTATATATATTTATGATTGATGAAGCATACTTGTACCACAAAGACTCCAACTCTCTATCAGTGAGTCCATATAGCTATGTACCATTCCAGATCCAGCAGGCCATCACTAATGAAGATATAGCATTCCATGAGAATGCCATGGATCCAATGTAGCAGTTCTTCATATCAGTATTGTATTCAGCCTCAAATTGAGGTAACCACTATGTATCATCAGTTCAATATGATCAACTCTTGTATTTTAGAGCATAGGTTGCATCATTCTTTAGACATTGTCATGAGCATGGGAATTCTCGCCTCGTCCATATATAGGTCACAGATTATTTGTATCTCACCTATTGATGGGAACCATATTAATACAAAAACCAAAAGTCACCATGCCCCAACCCGAGAAGCACCACCTCTTCGTAGCAAATCCTATGATGTTCATCAGCCATATGATGAACTCCTGTCCTCAAACATTGGGGGACAATATTTTAACCCAAAAAATCCCTCACTCAGCTCTACATGGCCTACACCACCCAAGGACACCCATGCACGACCCTCGTATCACCCCATTAGACCCCCACACCCTCAAAAAGGCTTAAAAATGAGCAAAAGGGCTTAAAACCCCCAAAAAGGAGCCTCAGTAATTCTCCTAGGGCCTAAAACCCCTCAAAGGAGCTAAAAACCCCAAAAGAAACTAAAGATAGGGTGAAAGGGGCTAAAAGCCCCAAAAAAGGGCTAAAGCCCAAACTTGGGGCTTAAAACCCTAAAAATCCCCAAAAAGAGTATAAATAGAGGGCTGGGTGTCACTCTCAACACACCTCTCCCTTGCATACTATTATGCTACCCATGGATGCCTTGAGACCCTTTGTCTCTCAAGCCACCCACACCCCCCTCTCATTCATTCATTCTCCCATTGAGCCATAGCTCCTCCATTGCCAATAGAGAAAGAGGTGCTTCTCCCAGCTAGGGCATGGTGGCCCATTTCACCAAAGAGAAGGTATAGATGTGTATTTTGTTTTGTATGTTTGCTTTTATCTAATCCATTACCTGTTTGCAGGTTTCCATTTTCTCTTTGCAGGTTTTCTGATATGTTTTTGCAGGTTATTGGAGCTGAACCCTAACCGTGTTTGCAGAGGGGTTCTCTATTTGTTATTTCTTATTACTATCTAGTTTCATTTCTATTTTTAATTTCTGCATTTCCATACAGGAACCTATCCTTCCATCCTATAGACGGAAGGTAGCCATTCCTTCCCCGTAGCAAGGGAGAAATCCCTACTACAAGATCTAGATTATGAGCCTTGAAATAATAGATATATGTAATTTTTAATTTAAGATAATAGATATGAATAATGACAAAGCTTGTAAACAAAGTAACCAAGTAAAAATTTGATTTTAGAAGGAGGAAGAGAGAGAAAGAGTGTTGGAAGCCTTGAAGATCAACCATGGAGCTTTCCAGTGAAATGTCGATGGACTATGCCTTTGAGAAATTTTGGAGAAAGTGAGAAAGCAAACTAGATCAGCACCCTCTCCATGCTAGGAAATTGCAACTTAATTTAAAGGCTTTCCAAAATGCTTGTGAGATCCGGTTAATACATAAAAAGAGATATTAGAATAGCATGCATATAAACTTATAAAACATGTTGAATCTAGATCTCTAAACATGCATAAAAGGGAAAGAGATAGCCAATAAACTTATTAACAAACTCCTTTCCTATCAATATCATAATAAACTTATTATCAGTCTATTAGCACTGGATCCACAAAAAATAAGCAAGTTATGAACATAGATATAGGTTACCTCAGTAAAACATGGAAATGCTCATCCACAAACACAATAACATGACACCATCTTGCCTCCAAAGATTTTCTTTATTCTATATGAAAAATAGAAATAGTACAATAGAAATAGCACCTCAATCCCATTTCTAACTAGCTTGGAAGAGGTAATATGTGCTTTATTTATAGCAAAAACAAGAAATCTAGCCCAGAGGGGGGGCACAATTCCCAAGGAGAGAGAGACTGCAGCTGCATGTGGAGTGAATCTGAGCCTGATCTAAGTCTATTTGAGTCTTTCTAACTTTGATCTGAGTCTCACTGAGTGCAACTATCAATCAGAGAGCTAATCTTCCTGACACCTCAACCTGCTAATTGAAGCATCCACCAAAACTCATCCAGATGAGCCCACACGTGTGGAGGAGAGAGGGAGGGCATAATTCCCAAGATTACATGCATTAATGTACTATTTTTTTAGTCCATATTACCTCCTTCAGTCAAGGAATAGTCAGATCCAGTCAATCCCAAGCTAATGAAACTGATTTCAGTCAAATCAGAGAAAATCCCACTGATTTAGGATTTGGGGTTTTCTCCATTATTTAATTAATTTATCAATTAAAATAATGAATATGTGTTTTTTAGGGATTTTTGACCTGAGTGATGGACAAATCACTCAAAACTTAGGAAAAGTGGGTTTATAGGTTTACATGGTGCTCTAATATTGAAAATGACCACCCCCATGACTGAAACTGATTTTCGAGCCCACATTTATTACAAAACCAATTTTTCCAATTAGACTATTAAAAAATAGCCTAAGTTTTGTGGAAAAATTAAATTAAAAAAACTTAAACAATAAAAAAAAATTAAAACCTAGTGGGACTTAGACATGTTCATATGACTCAACCATGACGCCTAGCATGTTTATACATTGAAACATAGACTCTAATAACCTCAATAGGCCTAAATTCCAAGCCGATCACCTCAACTTTGCAGGTATTGAGTGAAAAACTCATAAATTATCATTTGTTCATTCAACAACCAATAATAACCAAGGGAAAAAACACCCTGGGCTCATCACATTGAAAAATAAACTCTAAGAGACTGAATCTTTTACACACACTATCATGCTAAAACATTTTATTACAACTCCCCTACGGGGTATGAACATGTGATATAGTACAACAAGCACTTCCTAGAAGCAATTCTGAAGGTGTTTTGAAGTCCAAACAAATCATCTTTGTTCGGTTCACCAGGCTCACTTGATAAAAACCACTAAGTACAACTTAGGTGGTAACATCTGGCTCCAACTGTAGTACAGGTGCTTGATATAGTCATAGGGAAAGGAGAAGATACGAGAACACCAAAATCTTTGGTTTATACACCCTGTAAAAACATCTCAACTGGACAAAAAAAACCTCAGTAGCACAAGCTTTATATAAAAACCAAACGAATCATTAAGCTTATTTATTTAAACAAAATAAATGTACCTAACTAATGAATTTTTATTATTATTATAGCTAAGTACAAAACATAAATACAGAAAGTAAATTCTCTCTTTTAAGGAGCTTATTTTCCTACTCTAAGCATGATATAAAAAGGTTAGGTGTAATAAAAAATCCAATGTAGCCACCTAAGAATTTTATTAACATAAAAATTATTTTCCTTGTCTTTGGTTACCAGCCAAAGTAAGGATACTTTATTTAGAAAATGAAAACATGCATGATGATCCAGAATGGGCTGGTTGGATGGGAAATCATAGGCATGAGTAAAGTCATTAAAGTTCTTCCCAAAATGGTATGTGCTCATACAGGCTGCTTCTATCCATGACTGGATAGGACTGATATACCAATCAACAAGAAGAGGCAAACTGACTACATCATCATACTGATCATCAAGGCGTATCAAATGATAACTCTTTGCATAAGCCCCAAGTAGCTACAAATCATAAGGAACCTCTATATGTGAAGAAGATGTCTGAGATTGATATTCCATTGACTGCATCACATCTAACTTTTCACAACACTTCTTCTCAATGTATTCATTACTGTTAACTTTTTGTGGCTTTGCATGATACTCTGAATGATCATGTGAAAATTATGAATGCTTCTCTTCCATACTAATATTTTCCCTAGTATCTAGACTTCCCTCTATGGACGTATCATAGATTGGAATTCCACAAATTTTTGAATAGACACTCACCTTGCTGGACACATGATGGGTGGGATTCTTAATAATATTTTCAAAAGTTGTATTATTTATGAAATTCCAATAGTCATCACTCCCATCCATGTCATATGTGAGAGATTATTCCTTGTTCGTATCACATCTTAAGATATAACTACCCTCCTCCTATTCATAATAATCATCCTTCAAAATTTTGGTTTCAAAGATATTACAAGAAGTTAAACTTTCTAAAACTTCATCCCTAAGTGATGAACATAGAGGAGTGTCATCACACACATTATAAATTTCTTCATAAGTGTCAATATCTGTAATGGTTTCCTCACGAGGGATTTCTGGACAAATATTAGCATTGCAACAATCTTGAGAAAATATCAAATCTTCAATGTTTTCAGTTATGGTGACATGATGAGAGTCTTCAACAATGTGTTCAATGATGGGTTCCTTGTGAATCTATTCAACGTGATTGTCATGGATGTTCCCATGTTTAGAATCTTGCTGTGTGTTCATAGATACCTATGATATTCTTTAATAAGATGCTTAATTGCTTCCTTTCTTAAATAACTACTACAATGCTCTTTGATGGGAGTATCATCCATCTCCTCTTCACTTAAATGTTCAAGAAGTGATTCCAAGTCTTCAATACATTGTATCATGGAAAAAGGTCCATCATATGTTTCCATGTGATACTCTATCCCAGATAGGTAGAAGGTAAAGATATTTCCAAGGAAATTTTTCAAAACATGCATACTACCCCTACCATCATGCCACTACTTTAAAAACATCCAAAGGAAACTTGGAAATGAGGTTATACATTTATTAGGAAGGCCCTGATAGAACCAACAAAAGGCCTCACCCTGAAAAGTACTAGCAAACATTTCCATCATATTGTCTTCATAAAGAACATTGGAGTCAACCATCAACTAAAGGAAAGATTTGACATCCCAGATGGCCGAATCACCATAATTTCCATGAAAGACTAGAAGCCATTTATACACATCCCCCACATCATGACCAAAGTTAGGAAAACCTGAGATGTTTGAGAAATCGATAGGCTAAAAAAGTCCAGCTATTTGGGCACCACATTGCTCCCTCACTTCATCCATATCGAAAATTAATAGTATGCATTTTATATAACCATTAAACCTTGTACTTAATAGGTGGAGCTATCAAGTGATGAGCTTTAAAGGTTTTAATATGTCACATGGGCTCATCTACAGACAACAAAACTTCACAAGTTTATGAGATAACATGGTTTTATCCCTTCAATGGAGTCACTATGTGAGAATTAAAATATACATTTAGGAACTCTCACAAAAATTATTTTTTCTTTTCTTTGTAAAAATAAAAACTGAAAAAATTTAGTGGAGTCGCTAGATGAAAATTAAAGATCTACTCTAAGCATTCATCAAAACAAAGAAAAAAGAAAAAAAGGAAGAAAACAAAAGCCATACTCTGGAAATAAAAATATTTATCCCCTGCAACGATGCCAAAAAGTGTTTCCTCCTTTCACACACCTAGGGGGGAATGTGGCAGAAATATTCAAGCCACTAGGTGTGTCCTTGGGGGAAAGTCTTGAGTCAAGGCTGTCACCTTGTTCTTGACTCCTCTGTTTAGGCTCACCTCCTAACGAAGCCAAGGGGGGTAGACCCTATTAATTTACTAAGGAAAATTACTTTAGTATGATGATGTTTAGACTAAATGATTTGTTTAGGAGTTCGAAATTAAACATTAATAATCATAGATGACAAGATAACAAAATGAGCACAAGAAAGCACAATGCTAACACAGAATATATATATATATATCAAAAATATTTAAACATAGAACCAGTGCCTTAAAAATGGAGTCATAAAATAATCAAAGTACTTGCATGTGCTTGGAGTGAATGTTTTGCGATTGCCTCTTGGTATGTTTTAAGTTAATGTGAAATATGAGTGGATTAAAATTAGGTGAGGGGGGACTCCAGGTATACCCGAGGGGTACTTGGAGTATGCCCAAAAATAAAACTTCACAACTACCCACAAGGAATGTGTGGGCTGAATGGAGTCTCTAAGATTGTGTTCATAATACACCTGAAGGTGTAATAGAGAGTGGTGCCCTGAGGTCATTGTCCAAGAGTTCCCACTTCCTTTGGGTATTTTTCCACTGTTTACAGTTTCATCAAGGCGTTGGATTTTCGCTTGATGGTGGTTAATTGGGGAAGGTGAAGACTAATTAATCTAGTCACTCACATTGCTTTTGATGCAGCTTGACTAATTGGATGAACCGTATCCAAGTGTAGAGCATACACACCGGAGTCTTGTCAATTTTAGTAAATTTTAAAGGATGTGCTTTTTAGAAAGAAAAACCATCCAAGAACCTATTTTGATCCAAGTGGATATTGATTGAGGAATCAAGGAATGGGTTGATTTTAAAATATTGTTTGTAGAGATTAATAATAATCAGGAAAAAGGAAGCAAACCACAATTTTTCTAATTAGTCCTACCACGCATATCTTTCCCCTTTCGAGTCAATCGAGAAGTCGTGGGGTAAGTATTCAAGTTAATTTGATACTGTAATATCGAATGTATGATAAAGTAATAAAATCATATTATTCTGCATCAATGAAACAAATCTAGAGCAAAGAAAAATAGGAAATTGCAAAAAAAAGACAAAAAGGCGCGAATCCCCTTAGGGGGGATGGGGAATGGCCTCGAAGGATCCTATTCGGAGAAATTTTTTATTATTTGCTGTTACAATATCAGTAAAATTATCTGAATCCTCTTGTTTCTTATACAGTATGAAACCAGGATCTTACAAATTGCCCAAAATTAAAATTACACTCAAAAGGGAGACCCTTGGGGGGATTCAGATGATCCAGAAGCCACTTTTGAATAGCAGCTTCTCCTCTTTTTGTTATTCCTACTAAAATACAGCAAGCTTATTATAATGAAATATTCCCAAAATCACTTTGAAATTACCTTTGGGTCAGCCTACTTTAAACCAAAATAAACTAAGTTAAACATTAGAGGAAATTTCAACTCAAAATGGGCCTTTTAACTTTATCTCAAATTCCATGTCATCATGTGTTAGCCAATGAAATTGATTTAAACTTGAAATACTGTATAGGTATTAAACACTTTTTTAATATAAATTTGGGGATAGGTATCATAAAAAAAATTACTTTTTGTTTGTATTTTCGACATATCTCCCCACGTTTTTACTCAAATTTCGATCGGGAGAGCTCATTGGATGCACAATTAAATTCCTCATCCAACGAGTACCCACTCAGCATACTTTTGATGGATTCCACTACCCCAAAAACAATAAATGCCTGAAAAAATGTGATTATGACATCAACATCACATTTTTTAAGGTATTTCTTATTTTTGCGGTAGTCGTGTCTATCAAAAGTATGCTAAGAGGGTACTCATTGGATGCAGAATTTAATTCCACATCCAACGAGCTCTCCCAATCAAAATTTGAGTAACAACGCGGGGAGATAAGTAAAAAATACAAACAAAAGAAGTAGTTTTTTTTATGATACCTATCCCCAAATTTATATTAATTTGAAATATTGTATAGGTCTTAAACACTTTTTTAATATAAATTTGGGGATAGGTATCATAAAAAAACTACTTTTTTTTGTATTTTCGACATATCTCCCTGCATTTTTACTCAAATTTCGATCGGGAGAGCTCGTTGGATGTGGAATTAAATTCCGCATCCAATGAGTACCCACTCAACATACTTTTGATGGATGCTGCTACCCAAAAAACAATAAACACCTGAAAAACATGATGATGACATCATCATCATGTTTTTTCAGGTATTTCTTGTTTTTTGGTAGCAGCATCTGTCAAAAGTATGCTGAGTGGGTACTCATTGGATGCAGAATTTAATTCGGCATCCAACGAGCTCTCTTGACCAAAATTTGAGTAAAAACATGGGGAGATATGTCGAAAATACAAACAAAAAAGTCATTTTTTTCTTTTCTTCGACCAAAATTAATAAATATTATTTTATTATTTTAACTATTATTTTATTAATTTTTTTTAGGATGCCCATTTCAAGTTGAAATTTCTTCTTAATGACTAGCTAGAATAGTAAAAAAGGAACCAAGGAAAGCAAGCTTTCCTTCGGATCTTGGATTTCTATTTGGGAATCCAATGAGATGTGCACTGATTTTTGGATTTTATATTTTAAAAAATAAAACAGAAATCTAATGCATGCAAACTATGGATTCTCTTTAAATTGCCATGAAAAATGGATGATTTCCCTAAACTAGATCTAGAATGCTTTCTGAAACATTTTAGGAATGACATCTAGATTATGAACCTTGAAATAATAGATCTATGTAAGTTTTACTTTAAGATTATTGATCTGAATAATGACAAATCTTGTAAAGAAAGTAACTCGGTAAAAATTTGATTTTAGAACGAGGAAGAGAGAGAAAGAGTGCTAGAAGGCTTGAAGATCAACCGTGGAGCTTTCCAGTGGAATGTCGATGGACAATGCCTTTGAGAAATTTTTGGAGAAAGTGAGGAAGCAAACTAGATCAGCACCCCCTCCAAGATAGGAACCTGCAACTTAATCCAAAGGCTTGCCAAAATGCTTGTGAGATCTGGTTAATACATAAATAGAGATATTAGAATACCATGCATAGAAACTTATAAAATATGTTGAATCTAGATCTCTAAACATGCATAAAAAGGAAAGATATATCAAATAAAATTATTAACAAACTCCTTTCCTATTAAGATCATAATAAACTTATTATCAATCTTTTAGCACTGGATCCACAAAAAATAAGCAAGTTATGAACATAGATACATGTTACCTGAGTAAAACATGGAAATGCTCATCCACACACACAATAACATGACACCATCTTTCCTCCAAATATTTTCTTTATTTCAAATGAAAAATAGAAATAGTACAATAGAAACAACACCTCAATCCCAATTCTAAATGGCATGGAAGAGGTAATCTATGCTTTATTTATATCAAAAAGAGGAAATCTATCCCAGGGGGGCGTAGTTCCCAAGGAGAGAGAGATTGCAGCTACATGTGGAGTGAATCTGAGCCTGATCTGAGTCTATATGAGTTCGATCTGAGTCTCACTGAGTGCAACTGTCAATCAGAGAGTTGATACACCTGACACCTCAACCTGGTAACTAAAGCATCCACAAAACTCATTTAGATGAGCCCACATGTGTGGAGGAGAGAGGGAGGGCACAATTCCCAAGATTGCACGCTTTATTGTACTCTCTGTTTAGTCCAGATTACCTCCTTCAATTAAGGAATGGTCAGATCCAATCAATCTCAAGCTGATGAGACTGATTTCAGTCAAATCGGAGCAAATCCCACTGATTTAGGATTTGGGGTTTTCTCCATTATTTAATTAGTTTATCAATTAAAATAATGAATATTTGATTTTTAGGGATTTTTGACCTATGTGATGGACAAGTCACTCAAATATTAGGAAAAGTGGGTTTATGGGTTTACATGGTGCTCTGAGCTTGAAAATGAGAACCCCCAATGACTGAAACTAATTTCCAAGCCCACTTTTATTACAAAACCAAAATTTCCAATTAGACTATTAAAAAATAGTGTATGTTTTGTGGAAAAATTAAATTTAAAAAAACTTAAAAAAATAAAAAAATAATTAAAACCTAGAGGGACTTAAACATGTTCATATGATTCGACCATGATGCCTAGTGTGTTTATACATTGACACATATACTCTAATAACCTCAATAGGCCTAAATGCCAAGCCAACCACCCCAACTTTGGAGGTATTAAGTGAAAAACTCAGAAATTATAAGTCGTTTATTCAACAACCAATAATAACCAAGGGAAAAAACACCCTGGGCTGATTGGATTGACAAATAAAGTGTAAGAGATACAATATTTTACAGACACTATCATGCTAGAACATTTTATTACAGCTCCCATATGGGGTATGAACATGTGATATAGTACAACAAGCACTTCCTGTACTTCCCCTCTCTCTCTTTCTCAAACACACACACACACACGCACCTATTCCTTTCCTTACAACTAAATAATCTATGTATCTTCCTAACCCATCTTTGTCTCCCCCTACACATAACCCCATTCTTTTCCCCTTTCTATCTTTGTCTAATACTCTCTCTATCCCTAAACCTCCCTCTCTCTCTCTCTCTCTCTCTCTCTCTCTCTCTCTCTCTAAACGTGTCATCTGCACTCGCTTCCCTTTAAATTCTAAAATATTCCCTACATTGACTCCCCCTAATTCAATCTCCATCTCTTTCTCTCTCCCAACCCACTCCTCAACCCTACACATGATTTTTCTCAACTTCCCCCTTCACCCCTCAACTCCCTCTCTCTCTCTCTAACCCTCCCCCTCCTCTCTCTCTCTCTACTCCTCCACCTAATACTAAACACCACCCCCATCTCTTTCTCCAAATCCAGCAACACAAACCCTCTCTCACACACTTTCTCACTATTCTTGACCCCCTATATCTATCACTAAACCCACTAATACTCTTTCTAAGTCTCTCTCTCTCTCTCCCCTTAACTAACTCTTTATATTTCTCTACTAAACACTCATTGTTCTCTCTCTCTCTCTCTCTCTCTCTCTCTCTCTCTCTCTCTCTCCTTAATACCCCTCAATCTCTCCCTACAGATAACCACCCCTACATCCCTTTATATGTTTGTATCCTACTCCCCCTACCCCTAAACTTCTCTCCCTTCAAACTCACCCTATACACCCACTATTCTCTAACTTATTAGGTAATCCATTAAACCATATACCCCACCATATTGATCTCTATCAATTTATCTCCTTAAACACCCATCCTCCACCCTGCACATAATCACACACAACCTCCCCCCTCACCCCTAATCTCTCTCTCTCTCTCTCTCTCTCTCTCTCTCTTTGAACCATCTACTCGTCCACCTACCCCTACCCATGGCCTTAACCCCCACCCCCCCTCTCTCTCCTAACACCTTAACACCCTCTCTCTCTCTCTCACACACTCATAAATACACCCTACTCCACCCCATAGAACTAACCCATCTCATCTCTCTCTCACTCTCTTTCCCCTCCTCTCCCTATCCCTTACTAACTCCCTCTCTCACTCTCTAACGCTCTATTCCTCTCCTTATCTCTAACACCCTCTCATCTCTCTATTTTATTCTCCTCTACTTCTCTAATGCTTATTAACCCTCTCTTGCACTCTGTCTCTCTCTACCCTAGTCCTCAACCAACACCTAATGTGTATCCCTCTCTTACTACCCTATCCCCTTAACAAATTGAGAACCCCAAAATCACTCTATTTACCATAAATACACCCTAATCCACCCCATAGAACTAACCCATCTCATCTCTCTCTCACTCTCTTTCCCCTCCTCTCCCTATCCCTTACTAACTCCCTCTCTCACTCTCTAACGCTCTATTCCTCTCCTTATCTCTAACACCCTCTCATCTCTCTATTTTATTCTCCTCTACTTCTCTAATGCTTATTAACCCTCTCTTGCACTCTGTCTCTCTCTACCCTAGTCCTCAACCAACACCTAATGTGTATCCCTCTCTTACTACCCTATCCCCTTAACAAATTGAGAACCCCAAAATCACTCTATTTACCATAAATACACCCTAATCCACCCCATAGAACTAACCCATCTCATCTCTCTCTCACTCTCTTTCCCCTCCTCTCCCTATCCCTTACTAACTCCCTCTCTCACTCTCTAACCCTCTATTCCTCTCCTTATCTCTAACACCCTCTCATATCTCTATTTGATTCTCCTCTACTTCTCTAATGCTTATTAACCCTCTCTTGCACTCTGTCTCTCTCTACCCTACTCCTCAACCAACACCTAATGTGTATCCCTCTCTTACTGCCCTATCCCCTTAACAAATTGAGAACCCCAACATCACTCTATTTACCATTGTCACTACCCCTAAACTCCCTTCTCTTTCCTTAACAGCACTCATACTCTCCCTAATCCCACTAATACTCTGCTTAAGTCTCTCTCTCTCTCTCTCTCTTCCCCCTCCCTATATCCTCCCTTCTCTCTACTTTCCCTATCTATCCATAAGCACTTACTCCTCACTCCACCAGAATATCTATATCTTTATCTAACTAAAATAGCATCATCCTCCTACTCTTAATCACCCACAACTTCCCTCTCCTACCTCTCTCTCTCTCTCTCTCTCTCTCTCTCTCTCTCTCTCTCTACCTAACCTTAACCACCACCCCTCTCTCTCCCCCCAAAACACCTAACACCTACGTGTTGAATTGATTTTCTGACTAAGGCCAACAATGGAGAATCATCCCACACAAGTCACTTATTGTAGCTTTCAGCGTGTTTGGATTAGTTGATTCTCATAAGTTGTGGTCCTTCTACCATCTAGGTTTTCTCCCTTTTGAGGAGACTTCTAAGAGTTTAAACTAGAAAAGTATATCCTAAACAAATTAATAAATACTAAATTCTAATTAAATAAAGTAAAGTATAATTAATTGTTACATTCAAGATATATTAATCTATCTACAATACAATTCCTATCTGACCGCTAAAAATGTTTGTTTAATAGCTAGATGTCTATTTAACAACTACTAGACCAGAAGTAACTAACTATGTTTAATTCGTATTTTTCTCTCTTGAGAGTCTTTTTTTATTTTTTGAAATTTTTTCCCACAAGTTGTTCAAAAGATAAAATATAACTAATTAAATACAAATCCATTTAACGATTGTTAAATCAGAAATAGAAAATTAACTAAAACAAAATTGAAAAATTAGTCTAAGCTACCTAAACTATCCTAGACAAGAGCGAATTATAAACTATGTTAACAGTCTATTGGCCATATAAGCAACACAAATCCAAGAATAACAATGAAAGTAAAACTTATCACAGTTACCAGAATAATGACTTTCTATTGATAAATAGTTTTATGATAAAAGGATTATTAATAAACTTAAAGAATAATTTTCAACGAGAAATTAACATCCAACATTTTAATATTCAAAGTTAAAGATATTTAACTGATAAATTAAATACCTGTAGAAATACATGTTAATCAATCAATAAACCAATCTATATGTAATATTGCTCAATAAAGTTATTAATAAAAACTTAATAAAATTACATAAATAATATTTAAATCAAACACCAAATGCACTTTGATTTGAGTCACTTAACCCAATTCATACAATTACCCCAAAGTATAACTGTAAACAAATGAAGAAAAGAAGATTGCTATCAAAAATATGTATATCAATTCATAAAAAAATGGAACCACAAATATGATACCAGTCAGAGAATCAATGTTGAATAAAATCATAGTAACAATCGTTATCATATACGTGTAGCACCATTAATGATCTATTACTCCAATTTATATTCTTTTTCCATGTACTTGAATCCCTTTATAGGTGATTCTTCAAAGTTTATATAATAAAAACTATTTAACTACTTTCAGTATTTTATTCAACTAACTCATAAAAATAGACTTATATCTCCTAACAAATGTCCAACACTTGAAACAAATGATTCTTCAAAATCATTTTGTTTGATGAAAATTTCCTCAATCAAATAAATATGGCATTGAAATGTTTGAAAATATCGATTGTTTTAATGACTATAATCAAAACTCATAATAAAATCATCCATGAAACACGTCCATACAAGATACGAGAAACACCTGGTATCTAGATTCTCGAAAGAGTGAACTGCTCCATCATCTGGTAGAGAAAACTTTGTGAAAGTAACAACATCAAGATCAAAATCCATCCAACAAAGACACATCATCAAAATAGTTTCCAAGGGTAACCCCTGGTAGTATAAATTTCTTGCTTCCAACAACAACCATTATTAAAATAGATCCATATTGTAACCTGTCATAATCAAATAACAGTATATTAATTTTTATTAAGAAATTGCGTTAAAATAACTGAAATAATAAATTTCAGGCAATTCCCACAGAGCCTATGATTCTGTGGGTATGCTAATTGACATTTCCTATTACCTATATAAGTAAAAAAAATGTTTTAAACTATAACAAGATAAATTTCAAGTCGAAATTCGTAATTTCATAGCTCTTCTTACCTCTAACAACCTAGCCTGTAATTTCACAAATTTAATCTTTTGTTTCTTGGAATGTTTCAGTAATTGTTCATAGGTCATAGACATAGATATTTTAATTTATTTGTATTTGTCCTAGTTTTGCTTCAGATTCTACCACATGTTTACCCAATCTACCAATTATCCTCTAATCATCTTAATTTCCTCATCCTTAACCAATGCATTATCACGCAATTTCTCAACCTCAATTTCTAACTGAGATATCTTTCTTCTAAACTCCCATTTAAGTACTCTTTGAAGACTCTTATTGCTCATAGTTGTTGAGGAATTTCTTGTATATGATGGTTTAGACTCAGGTATACCATGAGAATGCGTATCAAACCCTTCTTTGAGTAGAACAATCACATGATCATTTTATTTTAAATCCTCTTCAACATGTACATCATTCTGAGTGATTTCAAGATCTAGATGTGCATTTTCATCCTCACAAATGATTTCAACTAATGGTGTTTCATTTTGTTGTTAAAAGGTTGTAGGAGTTATATGGAATCCATAGTTCTGGTAAAACTACAAGCAGATGTAGGCATCGAATCTCTTTGCTTAAGTATGAGTTTATCAAACATGACATAGTCTACGTTTTTTCTTTCAAAAAATAAATGAAGCTTTTGGATAGGTTCTTCATTAATTTGAACAGGTTGCAAGAAACAAAGCTTCTACCAATTATCACAAGATTTACTTTTATCGCGTTAAAACTAACATTTTTATAGGGTGGACTGATTGTCTTCTATATCCATAGGGTTGGAAACATTTTTTAAGACATAGGTTTCTCTATCAGGGAAATTTCTTCTCTTTAATAAATATTTAGACAAATCCAGAGGCCAAAACTCAGTTGGACCCAAACTATTGTCTGCTAGAAATTGATCCCAACTTCTGCCAATTAACAATAATTGATATTGAACGAACATCTTGACTATCCATGATGAAATAAACTATGATCTCGATTTCTTATAGTATTTTGTACTGCATATGACATTTTTTCGAGACTATTTAGCAGAAAACAAGGTAGATTCATTTTTTACCCTTTAAATGCCATTAACAACCTCACATGATAAAAATGTACAGAAGAGTAATGGTCATCGCATGCTACATACCCAATGATTAACTGGAGAAAGGGTCACCATTGATGTTTCAACAATTTTACAGGAAAACCAAACTTGTTATCAAAATTTGTAGGTAGAGGCAATAAGAACTGTTTCCACTTGGACTTATCTATTTACCCTCTTTTAAACCTTTTTTCTCTAGTTTGAGGTAATTGTGCAACCTTAGATATGAAACCCTAAAAAAATATCAAAGTAAAATCCCATATATGTGCTACATTATATTTAAGGGATAATGCAAATATATGGGTTACCTCACTGTTATTTCCATTGAAGATTCTAAAAAAATTTCCCCATCCAACCTTATCGATTTGCTGAGAATCCTCTGGCTCAATATCCAACAACTCATCACTAGCTGATTCAATCATGCATAAGGGTGCCATTATGACAATACTGAGTAAACAATAGGGGTACATGCTAATGGATATTATGCACGAATATATCCCTATTTCCCACTATAAAAACCCTAAACTCCATACCCTGTGCTACCAAAATACAAATAACTTCATTCCTATTTTTTTGATAAATGATCTATGGCATGGAGAGAGAAATCATGATGATACAAACAATGAAATCATAACCTTGAACATTTATCATAAACTAAAGTGATTTTTGAAATCATATCAACAAAGTAAGTTTCCATGATTATGTACCATAATCATAGGTGTCTAATGATGATTAACAGTCAAATCCATTCTAGGATAGTCACCGTACATGATATTCATTATTTCGATTTGCAAAATTGTCAGCATAGTTACGTTATGATTCAAAATTATTGGAATCACGATTGTCATTAGATGAAAACCTACAGGTGCTAATAACAACTACAATAGCTAGAGTTAGGATCTTGGGAGGTGGTTGTTCCATGTCACAAAACTCATGGGGAGAACTGAACCCAATTCCCAACAATCTCCCCCCCAGCACGAGCCGAGGATTTTTGAACCCTTGACTTGTTTCTCTGATACCAATTGTTGGAATCACGATTGCCATTAGAACAAAACCTGCATGTGTTAATATCCACTACAATCGCTAGAATTAGTATCTTGGGAGGCCGTTAGTCCATGTCACAAAAATCATGGGGAGCATTGAACCCAATTTCCAACATATGATTAATCATGGCCCACAAGGGGATTACTCTTGATCCTTTAAAGGGTCAAGCCATCCTAAATATTCCCCCTCCATGTACTCTACACCTGTTGCAGAGAATTGAAGGAAAGGGTAATTTCCTTCATTTGTTTATTCCAGAATATGCAATTAAAGTCCATGGATTCTTATTCTTTCTCCGTACCAACATTCCTTTTGTGTGGGATGAGAAAGAGAAATATGCTTTCGATGCATTAAGACAAGATCTGGTTTGTGCTCCCTTGTTGTCTCCTCTAGACGTCACCAAGGAGATTATCCTCTATGTTTTGACATTTGAAAATGATATCACTGGAGTCCTAGTCTAAGAAGATGATGCTGATCAAGAGAATTTGATCTATTATTTGAGAAAGAAACTTTCCGGACCCTCATTATGTTACTCCCACGAAAATAGCTCTAGATGTCATCCTTTTTTGTACATAAACTACATCATTACATCCTCTTAAGCCACACAAAATTTGTGGATGATTCCAACCAAATGCATTATCTCTTGAGCCGCCACCTCATCCAAGGTCATGTTTTCAAGTGGATTTTCATTCTTCAATAGTATGGCTTGGAATTTTTCACATACAAAAGAACCAAATATTTGGAATTAGCTTCACTGATGGAAGACAACCCATAGTTCTCTACCTCACCTCCCATTAAGGTTAATAATCCTGATTAATTCTTATTCTTCACATCCACTTAAGAACTGTGGTATGAGTGCATCCATCTTTACTTCAACACCCATAAATTCAAGTGCTATTCAAGCCATGAAGATCGTCATCGCATTCGGAATGAGGCTACTTGATATCTCTTCATTTTTTATGCCTTGTATCATCACGGTGTAGGAAAAATATTGCATCATTCCCTCACCCATGATGAAGTAAAACAAGCCCTGAATGACTATCATAGTGGAACCTGTGGAGGCGACCTCTCTGGTTTGGATACTAGGAAGGAGATGCTCTGTGATGGTTATTTATGTCCCACCATATTTCTTGACTCCATTGAATTAGTCAAACAATTCCAAAATTTCTAAATCTTTTCCCCAAAGGAAAACACCCCTCCCGCTCCACTACACCCTGTTTTCACAGTCGATCCCTTATGTAAGTGGGAAATTGAATTCTTGACCTGTAACCCACCTTCAACCAGTAGCTATAAATACATCGTTTTGGTCCTTGATTACTTCACTAAGTGGGTTGAAGCCATGACTACCTTCAATTGTAAGGATGATACTGTGGAACTCTTTTTATTTAACAACATTATTTCTCATCTCGTTGTCCCCCTCCATTTAGTCTCAAACAACAGTCCTCTATTTAAAGACATCGTTTGGACATATATTTCTTCTTTGTTGAATTTTGGACGCTAGTATTCCTCTTCTTATTACTCCTAGGGAAATGCCCAAATTGATGTTGTCAACAAGATCCTCAAAAACATGCTCCAACAAATGGTGGAAAAACATAATACCAACTAGAATCACCTTCTCTTTTATGCCCTTTTGGCCTACTAGACATTGAATAAAACTAACACTGTTTTTACCCCATTCCATGTAGTCCATGGTGTGGAGTTTGTTCATGCCATAGAATTCTAGATTCCATTACTTCTCCTTGTCATTGAAATTATACCGGATACTTCACCATTGAAAAAATTCCTACTTATGCTTGAACAAACCAGCGAGGACCATCGCACCAATCTCCAAATGATCAATGCTGTTAAGACCTGGTTGAAGTCCCATTATGAATCCCATGTCCACCCATGTACCTTTAATGAGTGGGACCTTTTCTTTAACTATGATCAAGCCCATGATAAGAATGGAAAGTGGAGGTTTGAATCCATGTGGCAAGATACTTATGTCATTCATCGCTATCTCGTCAAGGGGGCATACCTCCTTGCAGACTGTGACAATCACCTCTTGAAGAGTCCCTGCAATGGGCTCTACCTCAAGAGATTATATGCCTAAGCCGACCAAACTTAGTACCCTTGTATCATAGTTTTGCTTTATTTTTTTCTATCATTCTTACCATGAGTCTCACATTGTGTTTCCTTGGTTGTTCCATATGGATCCTACCTTACCCTCCTATGTTCGTTTTGTTCATGGTGCAAGTAGATGGTTTTTTGATTTTGTCTTGGCTGCATGGCTCATTTATTCCCTGTCACATGAGTTGATCCATATCAATGAAATGTGTGTTGGATTTTCTACCAAAAACCAATATGAGTATGGCATTGTTGTTGGTCTCCTGACCACCACCCTTCACTTGGAGTACGTGATCCCTGCCTATTGAGAAATTTCCTTCACACTAGACACTTGGTCATAAATTTCGAATCCATTTCATTCATGCATGTTCCTATAATTCTAAATAGTGTAGCATATCAAATGGATAATGACATTATAGAGTGGCACATCAATCATCACATATTGGAAATAAACTACATCACACATCATCATATTGTCATGCATAGATATGTCATATACATCATATAGGCATAGTCATCATAATCATCAAGAGACTCATAAAAATACATGAAAATACGATGTTGCATTCTATTTAGTCTATTTCAATTCCACCATATTGATGTTTATGCGATCTCTTTTGAGTCTATTACATTTTTTTTGCATTATGGTTGAGATGTTTTATAAATGATGTTGTTGCACTAGCGATACTATGACAAATGCATGATGCACTATGTAGTTGTTGAAATGAGTTAATGTCAACTGTATAGTTTTGGATCCAATAGTTAGGTTGTCCCCCCATTCGATCCACATATCCTCTATTCTCAATGCTGGAAACTTGGTACCTACAGCTCTCCCTTGAACATCTCAGGTGAGACTTTGTTCACTCTGTGGATGTTGTTGGGTAGGCTAAAACTTGTTTGGGCTGGTGCTTAGGGAGACCGCGTTGGTTGGGAATCAACGGAGTGAGAACCCCTATCAACGAGGATTTGTTGGTGGGTTTCTCCAACAAATGGTTCCATTGTCAGGACTGAGTTGCGATTAAAATGAGGATATGTTTTGCCATATGACTCGACCAGAGATCAAGGGGTGGTTTGATCTAAAGTTGTGAGAATACACTAAAACCAAAAATCAGAATCTGAAGCTATCGACGGGCCATTGGTTGGATAGATATATCCATGATGGTCATCATGAATGGTTCTTTTGTGATTTTCTTGTCATCTTGCATGAGTGGCTGGCGAAGTTAACTACTAAGAAAACAAACTTCTTAGGAGGAGAGCCAACATCCTGGACTTCGGAGATGATCTAGGAATTACAAGAAATAGACAATAAGGTATTGCGGGTTGTTGAAGCATGGTTAGATAGTATCCTAGAAGGATACATTACTTATTTTGCATTCAACACCAACAAGTCATTTAGTGAAGAAGAAAGGGAGTTCTTTAGTGGACCACAAGGAAGATTCTTGTTGTCATTGCAACTGTCAATTAAGCAACTGGTCTGTGAAAAAGGTATTCTGAAGATGGACCAAGAGTAGTGGAACTCTAGTGTGTGAAGGATGTAGGAACCACCATGAAAGGGGGCAGATGCATGGAAAGGTAAGGGATAAATGGGCATAAGTTCTGGTGAGAATGTGAAGCTCGCCAAGGAAACAAATGGTTGTACAAGGGGGGAGCAAGGTTTCGAGAGAAGAGGTAGAGGATGGGAGAAGGTCCTGCTGCGATCGAAGTGTGATGCCATGAGGAACAACCACACAGGATGAAGCAAACTTTTTGCAACAATTAGGATGACCAATCCTAGGTTACACCTGGAAGGACGATAGGATAGAACCCCAGAAGTAGCGTGCCCACACCTCTGCGCATTACTCCACCACAAGAAAGAAACATGCATTTTGAGTTGAATTTCCTGACGTGTCAGCAACAGTATAGAAATAGAGCACCCATAGTAGGAAGAAGGACCAGAATGGTGGGAAACAAAATGAAGCTCCCAATATTTCATGGAAATGGCACTGACGACCAAGAGAAATACTGGTTCTTATGCAAGGAGATTTGGACTACCAGACAGACTGTAGATATGATGTCAAGAAAATATAGCTAGAAACTACTCTCATGGGCTATGCATTGGAATGGTTCATGAGATCCACCCAGATTCCTCAGGGTGGTACTGCGAAAACATTGGATGAGATCCAAATAGGGTTATTTGAGGAATTCAAGAAGCCAAAGTCTGAGGCTAAGTACATCACTGAATTGAAAGAGATGAAACAGTTCCCCAATTAAATGATTTGGGATTTTGATCAGCAGTTTAAGACATTGATTGATCGGGCCATTTTTTAGATGAGTGATGTTCAACACAAGGAGTGTTTCATTGCCACGCTTGTCCCGCATATTAGACAACCACTAATGTAGCAAAATATTGCAACACATAGCGAGGATCTAGAGACCATGATGAAATTGGAGGCATTTCCAGTAGGAGAAATCATGATCAAAATGAACCAGATTCAATCACAGTTGGCCAATCTGACGCTCCAAATGAAAGATATTAAAAAGCTAAGGAAGATCATGATGATATTTGGTGCACCCATTTCCATGCAGATGGACATACTAAGGACACATGTCCGATGTTCCAGAATTATTTGCTGTCACGAGCCCCGAACCCGTTGAGTTGTGCTAGTATACCATGGTGTCGCATATGTCAGGTCTATGGGCATCAACATGAGAACTGTGATTACATGCACAAGATGGTTACCAAGGCATAAAATCTGTACTGTACATTTTGTCGATCAGTAATACATGATGATAAAAATTGTCAAGATTATGATTTTCTCTAGGAAAGGACATATGATTCATATTTTTTGAAAGGTGAGGACCCCCAAGAAATGAAATAGTAGCCAAAAGTGGTACAATTAGTAGTGTAGGTATAGTATACACCACCACCCTAGATGTAGTTTATCCCTGTGCAACTGCAGCAATAGTTTATAGCACAGCTAGAGTTTTCACCTCAGCCATAGATTGTAGCACAACCGCAGTATGAGCCCTGACCACAATATAGTATAGCACCACTTATTCAGTCTCATCCACAATATGTTCAAGCTGTGCACTATGTCCAATAGCAACCAAACCCACCGTAGCAGTATATGGCTCAACCGCACTTTCAGCAAGGAGTTCAAGGATTCCGTAGAGGATCCAGAGGTCGAGGAGGAGGCTTCAATCGAGGAGGAAGGAGAGGTTGTGAATCAATCCAATGTTATACCTATGGAGTATTCGGGCACAATAAAAGGGATTTCCTTCATGCGTAGTGTACATATTGTGCGATCGATGATCATAATGTTGAAATTTTCCCTTAATTGATTGCAAAATGGCAGGTTGGAAACATTCCTCAGTTTTAGAACCTGCAAAATCAGAATCAGCCTACATTCCAAGTACAAAACCAACCGATAATGTAGAACCAGATCCCACCATAGACTTAGACTCAAAACCTTCCTTAGAATCAAAACCAGTAGATGAATCAACCATTGAATCAAAACCTGCTATTGAACCTGAATCAAGGACTGACAGTTGCAACAATCTAGGACGAACCAAAAATGAATGATGTCGACATTGGGATGGTCACTTGCGCTAGTGTGACAACTGGAGATGAAGGACCATGACAACAAGTTCAACTCGTTGGCAAGAAAAAGGTAGCATTTGACATTGCGACAGATAAAGACACCTCGTTTAGGGTGAAGCCTGCAATTAGGACAAATCTGGGTAAGTTACCAATTATTGACATGTTGTTTTCTTTTGATCCATCTATAGAGGCAGGACCATCGCAACAGCATGGTACCTTGCGACAGTTCTTTGAGGGTTTTCTATCACTGGAAAGCGACCTTGACACTGTTTTCAAGCTCAATATGTTATTGCACCACCTGGAAAAGGCAATGAAGGATTCTACAGTGAATTGTTTGCAAAAGAGGAAGACAGTCAAGGAGATGAGGATGAATATCTAGATTGGAGATTATGAGGTTGACTCAAGCATTCTGGATATTAGATCAGATGTAAACATTTTGTCCAATAAAACCTAGAAATTTATGGGAAATCTAGCATTGGGATGGTCATCAGTGCAATTGTGACTAGCAAATCAGGCAAAGGTTCAGCCCATTGGTCACGTATCAAACTTGGTTGTCAACATTGAAGGTATGAAAATGCATGCTGAATTTTATGTGATAAAAGTAGTCAAATATGGTGGTTCCTATCTCACACTACTTGGGATTGGATGGGCTAATGATAGCATGGTAGTGATCAACTTCAAAAACTGAGTTATGAAATTTGAAAACCAAGAAGTCAGGGTCATTTCCCCTATGGACCCTCAGGAGGGATGTCGGTACATTGAACATGTGAAGGATGAAGTCTATAGAAGTTTGAATCATGCTTATAACATCTTTGAAGACTATATCCATCCTACTATTGATGGTGAACTTGGATGGCGCATTGCATGTTCTATGTCCTAAGACTCTGATGATGCTCTGGAAAATTGGAAGAATAGGTTGCATGAAGTATCATTCAGGAAATGCGGGTTGATTACATAGTCTCTCTAGCATGTTGCAAATGAGATTGTCAAGTTACCCATTTATGAAGGGATGCCAAGACTATCAAAGTTCTTTCAAGAATTCGAAGGGAAATTTTTTGAACCACAAAGGATACTAGCCCTCGATGTAGCAATAAAGGATACTCCAGCTCGATGGTGGGAGACACACAAACAAATGATCCATGACTATGAACGGTGCCAGAGATTGATGATGGTGAGCTTCGGCAATTCATAGGTCTATCCTGCTAGGCAATATGCCGAACGAAATTATCCCACCAGTCATTTGATTGAGTGTCATACTTTATGGGTCCATGCTTTCATTCACACTCTGGAAGAGATTCCAAGATCCTGGTATGTAGTGGCAGAGTTGTGCAGAACTATCGCCACTTAGGAGGATTTATTTGTTTGCTTTGCGTAGATGTTTAGTTTCCATGATGCCAACCTAGAAGTATGTAATGCTTTACAAATCATCCATGACGTAATACTAAAGTTCTTCATTGTTGTATACATAGTTGATCCGCATGCACAATGATCTATCCAATCCATGAGGACATACTACAATGTGTCCAGGGAACCTAAAGATGACGATGAGTTACGAAACATTAATATTCTAGAGTCAAAAGGAAGTCACGATGTCGCAGCCTTAGACATACCGATGAACTCGATGAGTTAGCCACTATGGATCCGAAAAGTCAACATTGGGTCAAAAGAGAACCCACAATTTTCCAATGTCAGGGACCACTGGGATGAGGAAACCATGGAAAACATCATAAACCTATTACATGAATTAAAGGACCTTTTTTCGACCATAGTTTTCAGAGATGAATGGAATTTTAGGAGATCTAGGGGAAATGAAAATCATGTTGAAACTCAATGCCAAACCTGTACGATAGAGGCCATATCAAATGAACCCATGATACAAGGACCATGTTAAGGCTGAGATAGACCGGATGCTTGATGCTGGGATCATCGAACTTGTAGAAGAATCCAATTGGATAAGTCCTATGGTGGTCCAGGACAAAAAGACAGTAGAAATCCGCATTTTCTTTGACCTAAGGAAGTTGAATGATGCATGTGTGCATGACCCATTCCTGACCCCCTTTATAGATGAAGTTGTTTAAGGAGTAACTAGCCAGGAGAGGTATTATTTCATGGATGGTTTTTCAGGATACCACCAGATCTGGATCAGAAAGGAGGATTGCCATAAGACCAACTTTCTCACTGAATGGGGTTGTTTTCAATATACAGTCATGCCTTTTGGGTTGAAAAATGCACCGGCTATATTTTCTCAGGTAGTTTTCGCTATATTTAAAGACTTTATTCAAAAGTTCCTGCAGGTGTATATGGATGATTGGACTGTCAATGGACTAATTAGGGACCATCTCAACAACTTACGACTGATGCTAGAAAGGTGTCAATAGCATCAGATCATGTTAAAATATAAGAAGTGTGTTTTCTATACACCATTTGGAATGTTACTTGGGCACATAGTGTGCAAGGAAGGCCTGTTGGTTCTTTTGGTGAAGATCGCGTTAATCCTTAGTTTACCACCGCTGACGAATGTGAAGATGCTTTGGGAAACATTGGGGCATACAGGATACTACCACAAGTTTATACAAGGATATGCTGTGATTACTACCCCTATTGAGAAGCTACTGAAAAAGGATGTAGCATATGAATGGACTTAGGAATGCTAAGGAAGTTTTGACACCTTGAAGTCCAAGATGGCCTCTGCACCCATACTAGGTTTTCTTGATTGGAATAAGGAATTCCATGTGCATATTGATGCTTATTCCATTGCATTGGGGGTTGTTCTTATGCAACCAGGTGAGGGAGACCTGGATCACCCAATCACATATTCCAATAGAAAGTTGTCATTTGTTGAATGAAATTATACAATGACAGAAAGAGAAGCCTTGGAGATGGTTTATGCCTTGAAAAAGTTCAGACACTCATTAGAGGAAATTTCAATTTAAAATAGGCCTTCCAAAAATAATACAAATTACATGTCATCATGTATTAGCCAATCAAAATGATTTAAAATTAAAAAAGGGAGCACCTCTTAAACAAATTTTTAATATAAATTTGGGGATATGTATCATAAAAAAAACTACTTTTTTTGTTCATGTTTTTGACATATCTCCCGGTGTTTTTACTCAAATTTTGATCGGGATAGCTTGTTGGATGTAGAATTAAATTATGCATCCAATGAGCACCCACTCAACATACTTTTGACAGGCCCCGCTACCCCAAAAATAAGAAATACATAAAAAAAAGTGATGATGACATCATCATCACGATTTTTCAAGTATTTCTTGTTTTTGGGGTAGTGGGGCCTATCAAAAGTATGCTGAGTGGGTACTCATTGGATGTAGAATTTAATTCCACATCCAACAAGCTCTCTCGATCAAAATTTGAGTAAAAACACAGGGAGATATGTCGAAAATACGAATAAAAAAGTAGTTTTTTTCTTTTCTTCCTCCAAAATTAATAAATATTATTTTATTATTTTAACTATTATTTTATTAATTNTTGTTGGGTGGATATTTCAAGATGTTCACTGATCATTCTGCTTTGCAATACCTAGTCAATAATCCTATGTTGGGGGGGAAGATCTGTCGATGGCTATTACTTTTCAAGGAGTTTGATTTTGAAATAGTTGTGAAGCTGGGATGGTTGAACGTTGGTTCGAATCACCTGTCTCACATTGAGAATGGTGAAGAACCAACCAATGTTGATGATGTATTTTCATATGTGTAATTGTTCCATGTTAACATCGTAGATGATCACTATGCCCCAATTATTGAGTTTTTGGCCACTGGTGTCACCTCCAAGGACATGTTGACTAGCCATAAGAAGCAATTGGTCATAAAGGCTTCTGATTTTCAACTAATTACTGATCAGTTATATAATCTTGGAGCAGATGAAATATTGCGACTGTGTATTTTACCGCATGAGCAGGGTCCCATTTTAGAAGAAGAACATGCAGGAATTGTGGGAGGCCATTATGGAGGACAGGATACTATGAAAAAGCTATTTCGCATCGAGCTATGGTGTCCTAAGTTGCATAATGATGTCTTAGAATATGTGAGGAGCTGTCATGTCTACCAGTGTGTCGGTAAACCATTGTGGTGGGATGAGATGTCATTGGTGCCATAGGTAACTCTCCAACCTTTTGATAAATGGGATGTGGATTTTTCAGGTCTTATTAATCCACCAGGGAAGAGGACTGGTGTGCGATACATTATTACTACAACCGACTATCTGACTAGGTGGGAGGAAGCTACACCGGTAGTATATTGTATCGCTATGACATCAGCATGGTTTATCTTTGAAAAATTTGTGACATTGTTTAGGTGTCCTTGGATTTTGATGAGTGACTAGGGTAGTCACTTCGTCAACTGGACTGTGAAAGTGCTAACTGAGGAGTTGCAAGTGCAACATAAGAGGAATACACCATACCATCCACGGGAAAATGGGACCATCGAAGCATTCAATAAAATCTTGGAAACAACGTTGAATAAGGTATGTAATTATCACCACGATGACTTGGAAATAAAAATTACAGTAGTGCTATCGGCCTATCGCACTACTTGCAAATGTTTGACAAGAAAGACACCATTCAAGATGGTCTATGGACAAGAGGAGATCATGCCCAGGCAATACATTGTTCCTAGTTTGCATATTACCGCGATGATGGGCCTGGATGATGCAAAAGAATTAGAAGAGCACATTGCACAGTTGATCTAGCTTGAAGAAGACCACTTTATTGCTGGCTTCCACCAGTAGGTTGCGAAGGATTGACATAAGGCATGGCATGATCACCACATTAAGAGAAAAATAGTTTACAGAAGGAGATTTGGTGCAGTTATACAACAGTGAGTTTATAAAGCATCCAGGTAAGTTACAAATGCACTAATTAGGTATGTATCTTGTTCATTCCATTACTTCTAGACGTGTAGTTCCATTACAACAATTAAATGGAACGGTATTGTCGACGCTTGTCAATGGGAGTCACTTGAAGCCCTATCATATGGGGCCAGAGCTATGCACTGCTTGAGGTGCTATGAAAAAAAAGAATGAATATTTTGGTTCAGAGCAGCAAGGAAAGCCCAAGGGAAGAGGGTGTGCAAGGTTAGAGTTTCCAGCAAGGAACGGTTGACCACTTGCAATAGCTGTAGGGTTGTGGGTTGGTCAAATCATGTAATAAATGTAGGTAGTTAAAATAGTTGGTTGGTGGTGCTTGTTTAACTCATGCACATTAATGGCTAATTAGACCATTCGAGGAGTAGGATTGTCAGCGCATTTGGCTTCGTTACCACTAGAATTAGTCATAATGGTGATCCTAGATTTGGCAATGATGATTTTGAATTGGAAGTGGCTATAAAAATCGTGCGGGACGTGGGAGGAAGACATTGTTCAGTTGAGTGAGCAGAGTGTCGAGAAAAGGGAGAATTGTGTAGTGTATTGTGATATTTTGAGTGAATTGCAGCGTTGAAGGTTAGAGTCATCAAGTGGATTTTAAGGTTTGACGCATGAGGCATGCTGAGAAAACTCAACACCATTAAGATTTCAAGTGAGCTAGAGTCCTATATTTGGCCCACCCATTTCGAAGAAGAATTCATGAGCATGCCGATTGGCTCATCATCTATCCCCAAGCAGAAGTGGTAGGATCAGAAGCCCAGTTCCACGCTGCCACAAAAGAGGAAAACATGCATGCCTACGAGAGTGCAAGGAGAAGGAACTGCATAGACTGGGCCGCGTGCTTGGGAGTGGTCGAGTCTATGGTGCCTAATGAAATCTATGTTCATGATATTTTTGGGTATGTCACTCCTACACATTCGAGAGCAAAGCTGAGGAAACTGTTAAAAAGTTAGAAGTATCCCCCAAAATTGTCGCTGCTGCCGAAAGGGATGATGAGCTCGGTCGACATCATCCCTACTTTGATCAGTTTGAAATTCAAAGACCATGACTTATTGTTACTCAAAGATGTCTGGGATGAGCCCTATGAGTCAATCCCAATGGTTCTTGGTGCCCCCATTCAGCAAATTCCTAAACCTTGGGTGAGTGGGTTAGACCAATATGGATTGTTGGGGCTCATCAATATGCCTCATTTCGGGCACTTGGATGAAGCCCATGCATGTGTTAAGAAACTATTGGCTTGTTTTCATGGGGGGATATTTTGGATGAATACACCCATCCCAATTATAGAATATTTAATCATGAGCATCATAGGATTTCCGAAGGCTGGGGAAGATCCGACGTAGTATATCCACGGGAGGGATATTGACAAAAAGCTTGCCAAGTAGCTGAAGGAGCTCTTTGGCTTACAATGTGATGGTCATGCTTATTGAAATGATAGAATTAACTCATAGGAGATGTGCATTGGTGCAAGGATTTTGGCAAGTAAGGTTGTTCAAGAAAATCTACCGGTCTAATGTAACTTGGGCATTGTCACATGCACCCGGAAGTGTGCTAAGGGAGTGCAGATGAATTGGTCTTTGTTTTTGCTGAACCAGTTGCTAGAAGAAGCTCTTGTTGCTCAGGCTATGTGGCCATTTTCATATAGTTGGTTGTTGATCCTTATTTCCCTCGTCTCCTGGATGGGACCTGAAGACTACCAACCAATGGCAGTTGATGCAGCGAAGGCACACGGTATTTGAACTTATGGTGGGTTGAAGAGCCCAGTTGATAGGAGGTCTATGCCACTCATTTTTGGGTTTATTGGGAGGTGCTACAAGCCACATCTATCATTGTTCCCCATGTATCTCCTTATGCAGCGACCAATTATAATCAGCGGATAATTCAATTTGCCATCGGGCCCCGCTTTATTTACATTCGGGCATGATGGGACCCCTATCGGTAGTGGTTTCCTTTTCCTTACAAAGTCATGATGGAATAATTGGATGCTATTATTCAAGAGTGGTCGGCTGAATGGCATAACCTGGTGAGTCAGGAGAAACTATCTAAGGAGCCGCCACCTGATGCCCAAGAGGATTCTACCCAGAAGGAGCTAAGTATTCAAGACTCTGACAACTAGTCGTCGATGGACCCTGAGGCTAAAGCACAGTACATGCGAGAATACACTTGCACCAAATGGTGCCAAGAATATGATACAGGAAGTGGTATCAAGTTAGGGATGGAGGGCCAACTGCATCGGCTCATCAAAGTAGTCATTGACTCCTCTACGGCTGTGACCTATGCAATCCAAGAGTCAAACCTTGAATAATTTGGTGTGGTAAGAGATAGATTAAATTCCATTTTTTATATTGTTTCCAAGAAGAAATCTACGAGACCTATAATGTAGGATATCCCATCGATCAGCATTGAGCCCCAGGCTAGGAACATGTAAGTTCCCCCAACTGCGATCGACACAGGAAATGAGGAAGTCCACCAGTTGCTATGACCAATCCAGAGTGTGACTTTGGATCTCAACAAGTTATTAGATACAACATTGGTGTAGTTGTAGCACGTTGCCACCCTGGAATTGGTAGAACAAAAGAAAGAGTTGACTAAGGGATATGTCCAGTCACAGAGTGCAGTTGAGAAGTTGCATAAAAAGGAAAAGGAGCTACATCAGGTCTGGGTGCAGCTAACCAAGAAAAAAAAGTGCAGGAGATAGACGCCTTGAAGAGGACACAGGCTAAGCTCCAGTGAAAGGATGCCTAGGAGATTACTGAGCTAAAGAAGGTGCAAGACAATCTAATTGTTGAACAAGCGCAATTGTGTTCTAGAAGCAGCAATGTTGAGCAAGCTATTTCTAAGGCCTTCCAACACATTTTTGAGAACAAGGCCGAGCTCACCCTAGTCAATAAGGCCAAGCGCTTAGGGAAAACTATCGTCCAGCTCCACGATACCAACCTAATGCTCAATTCTGTGGTCCAACCTACGATGCTTCTGGAGCAGGTTGCCAAAAGGAAGGATTCCATTGAAGAAAATGTGACTCAATTCAAAACAATGGAGCAAGAGGCAAAGACCATTATGGAGGAAACAACACAGTTTTGGTAGAGAATTGTCGAAGATGAGCATTTTGATCAGCTAACTATGCAGGTGCAAGAAGAAAAAGGTCAACTAATGACCTTTAAGACGTCACTACAAATGATGCTGCTGATGGCGCAGATCACCAAGGTCAAGGAATTGAAGGATCTTCAGTAGTGAGCCACCCATGCATAGGAACGCTAACAAAACCGTCATTCTCAACTAGACTAGTTTCAAGAAATTGGTGGATAGTTGGCTGTTAAAGCAGTCGCCACATAGCAGGAAGTACAAGAGATTTGGTAGATGGTCGAAGGCAATGCTAGAGAAGAGAACCTAGTGTAACAGGATTTGACTAATTGTCAGAGTATTTTCGACAAAGTCTAGCTTTAGGCTCATGATATCGCACAACAATTCAAAGATTTCAAGGTGTAGACGTCAAAATATACCTTGTCAACCTGACCTGGCTTAGGGATGAGCCAAAAGACTGTGTTGGGGGCCTGTTGGCAGGGGTTTTGGTAAGTGAGTTGTGCAGCGTCATGGCAGTTGTGCAAGCTCACGTGGTACCGTGCAAGGCCAAATCAATGCGATGGGTGGAAGAATATCCATTTTGAATATTTTATATATTATTTGACCAAGTTTTGTCACAATAGGTTATTAGCGGTTATAAGTTAGTTAGAAGTGGACCTTCAATGTAAAGGCGCAAGCCTATTTATAGAACTAGTTTTGCAATTGAATAGGTAGAGTAGCATGAGCATGACCTGATAATTGGCATTATCTGAAGCATGATTGTCGCATGAGGTCTAGTGCTATCCGTTTATGTTTTTGGAGAATTTCCTATTGTATATGCAATATATTTGTGTTTTTCCTGATGTATTTAGCCTCCGGTTTTGGAGAATAATTATTTATTTTGGATCCTTTGTGCAAGATTAATATGATATGACAGTTGTTGCACAAATCTTATATTTTATTCTTGTTATGATATGATTTGTCATGATGTTGCAATCTCTTTTATCATGATGCTGCGATCTATTCTAATGTCGCCATAGTCTATTTCAGTTCTGCTATATTGATGTTGATGTGATATGTTTTAAGTCTATTACATTTCTGTTGCATTATGAGTTGAGATGTTTTACAAAATGGTGTTGCTACACTAGCGATATTGTGACAAATGCATGTTGCACTCTATAGTTGTGGAAATGAGTTAATGTCGACTGCATAGTTTTGGATACAATAGTTAGGTTGTCCCCTTGTTGGATCCCCATATCCTTCATTCTCACTACTAGAAACTCAGTTCCAACAACTCTCCCTTGAACATCTTGGGTGAGACTTTGTCTGCTGTGTGGATTTTGCTAGGCAGGGTAAAACCTATCTGGGCCAGTGCTCAGGGTGACCCCACTGGTTGGGTGTTGTCAGAGTGAGAACCCTTGTTGACGAGGCTTTATTGGTGGGTTTCACCAACATGAACTTAAAGGTTGTGGATACCCTTAAGATATCATGTGTGTTTGTTCGGGGTGTTGCTTTTGGCCCTATATGCCTATAGGATTCCTTTAGGGAATAAGGACTATGTTTCCTCCATCAACCATGTCTATAGATATGTTTCTAGTGCTAAGATAATTCTAATGTACTGCATATTCCCTCTTAGATGCAAAATATCACATGTGAAGGTCCTATGTGTAAGTTCGATGCCTTGCTCATGGACCTCAAGCCTTAAAAGCTACCACTAGGAAATGAGTCTTAAGTTTTCTCCCTTAAGCATGCTCATGGGACTATGACCCATACTTAGTTCTTAAAACCTCCTAATGTTGTCCATATTACAACACAGAAAAATTATGCTATTGGAAGTTTAGGCATGGTTGTTTGAGATGTTGCTCTTGATGATGCTAAAATATTACTATAGGTCCTAAGTATTGATGATGCAAAATATTGTTTTTATTCATTTCCCTAACCATGGACTAAAACCATTTTTTGTGGTTATCCATAATGTCTCCATGTTTTTCTTCTCTACAACGCGTGCATGTTTTGTTTATCGAAAACACATGCGCATTTTGCTTCTCCATAATGTGTTTTGTAACTATAAAATGTGTGTGCATTTTGTAACTATAAAATGCGTGTGCATTATTTTTATCATAACCTACATGTCATATGACATGTCAGGCTCGAGCTTAACCAAACCAATAATTTTTTATGTATTTGTAACTTTGGAATGTATTCATCCGTATATCTTATGTATTGTACCCTAATGTTTATTTCGGGATGTGTCTGTAATGTATTTGAGTCATTTCATGCCCTGATGTTCCTATCAAGAGTTTCTATAATGTAACAATTCATGTCAAGTCATTGTGGGTAACCCTCCTATTGGTCAAGGGTTAAAGTCCCTGCAGTTGTGGGGCCCTAGGGTTATTAGACTATCCTAGAGAAATTGACCCTAGGTGAGTCATTGTAAGTCACGGCAATAGTCCCCACCATTGTGTTAAGGATAAACCTCCTTGTTGGTCGAAGGAGGAAAAGTCCCCACAAGTTGTGGGGTACTAGGGTTATTAGACACTCCTAGAGATGTCGGCTCTAGTAAGTAATTGTTATGTGAGGCTGACATGTTGGAGTGGGTTTCAAGTGAAGGAAATAATATAAATAGAGAGTGAGCCTCTCTATTTATTACACACACATTCACTCATTAGGGCGCATGAGTGAGAGAGTGAAGTTGTTGGGATCAGAGAGAGAGACTACTACTGTCGGGAGATCATCTTTATGCTTTTAGGTTTTACTTTCGGTGATGATTCTATCTTTGAGGAAGTTGTGGGGTTTTCTCCTTTATGGTTTCCTCGAGGAAAATTCTTTGTGTCTCTTGTCTCTTGTGTTTTATTGTTGTGCTTGTTATTCTCTCAGTTAAAGATCCTAATGTAATGCTAGCTTAATGTTAAAAATATAACATGGTATCAGAGCTAACCCGAGAAGAAGACATTGTGCAGCTGTACAAGATAGTGTTTCTTACTTTTTGGGTCTCTCTCTCCACAATCCATTAGAATAAGTGTGCTAGGCTGACTCTCCATTGAAGGGTGCATCTTTATGTTGAAGCGAAATTCGATTCTGAACATTTTCAGTTTTGGTTTGGGAAATTACGGCTTCTTGTAGAAGAATAATTTTTGAGTGAGACTAGCATAGGATTTATCTCTTCATCGAAATCAAAGTTTAGAGACCTGTTTCAATATTTTTGGTTGGGTATAACTATGGGAAAGTCAAACCCTAGTTTCACCCCGAGCTAGAAAAACCCTAAATACTAAAACCAATAAGTTTTGGTACATTTACTATATCTCTGGATTGGCGAAGTCTCAAGAGATGAAACTTGTAGATTCCAAAGAAAAAATCCTGATTTACACTGTATCCAAAATTTATCCTCATATTTGCTACATTCTGGGAGATATGATCCCTTCAAGTTAGGGTTCCATCATCTTCCAGGATTCATCCCTAAACAGGACACCTGTGGATAATTTCTATATCTTGGGATACCAAGGTCCAAATTAAATTTATAAATATTTTTCAAAAAGGAAATGGACTGTACCTTTTTTGGTCTAAGTTTCAGACCCAAAAGATGAAACAGTGACATGTGGAAGTCCATACAACTTCGCTATTTTGAACAGTCCTGTAACAGGTCACCTTGGGAAAATGATCAGAAGTCCCAATTGGTGAAACCAATTTTGATGAAACCTATGGTGTTGGAATAGGGATATGTGATGATACCTCAGTGAGAATTTTCAGATACATAGGAGTAGTAATTTTGGATATATCATAGAAACAATGACAGGCATTTTTTGCTGAAGAAATTGGAAAACTAGGGCTTCCTGTTCTGGGAGCTTCCCTCCACTATTTTCAGAAAAGGAGTACATTGGAAATCTTTCCTTGAATAGATCTATATTTCTATCCAATCAGATATGAAATATTCCAAGTTTTGAAAATTAGGGTTTCTCTGACAAACCCTAGATTAGCCAGCTCCAGCACCAAGACAGGCACCTCAAATCGATAAGATCTAATCTATTGATATTTTTAGTTGAGGTTCTCATTTCAAAGTGATCTATCACATCAGCTTGATGATAATCTTGGTGAAGTTGACAACTTCCAAGCATGCAAGTATATGATCTCTTTGAATAAAATTAATTGGACACCTACATAAGAACAGAGGTTCCAATTCCAGAGGGAGATGAGGCTAGAAGCCTTACACAAGAAGAACTTGGTCAAGGCTAAGATGATCATTGATGATTCGATTGTTGATCACCTTGTACCACAAGTGTCTTCCCTAAAGACATCGAAAGAGATGTTTGATTCCTTGACCAAGATATTTGAAGGGAAGAACATAAATCAGAATATGACCTTAAGAAACCAGTTGAAGAATGTGAAGATCCATAATGCAGAGACCATGCAGTCATACTTTACAAGGGTCTCTCAAATAAAAGAACAACTTAAAGCAGTAAAAGAAGAAGTGAAGAATGCAGAAGTGGTGATAGCCACCTTGAATGGCCTCCCAGGATCATGGGATTCATTCATGCGAAGAATGTGTGCCAGAAGGAAGTGATTACTTTTAGCAGACTCTGGGAAGAGCACATAGAAGAACAAGAAGCTCGACTCATAATAATAGAAGAGAAAATGGGAGCAATTGAAGATCAAGCTCTCACTATCCAAAGAAGATACCTCAAGCAATGAGGAATATGAAGAACTCAACTCTTAAAGAACCTCTTATTCATCTTAGCATTTGCATAAGTAACGATGCTCTTATGAATGAAGAAGATGATGAAGCTGAAGGCTCAAGAAGGAGTCTACCCACGAAAGAAATAAAGATAAGTATTCAATTGTCATTTCATGATATTGTTTTGTTATGCATTTGTTTATATTCAATTAATGTATTATGCATGATATAATGTTTGCATTAATGACAGTATACTACTAATATGCATGTGATGGGTAAGTAGCTCATGGTGCTGTACAACTCTCCATTTCTGCTTATATAGAATGAAACATCTTTGCTGACATATTGGATTAGTGCACAACCTCAATGTTGTCCTGGTAGAGATGGAAGGAATCTAGAAAGTTTTCGTGAGATATGGATGAATGTTGTATTGGCTAAAGTAGTTGCATAATCATATATCTTGATGCATAAGAATTTTCCATTATGAGTATGCCTTATGAAATGTTTCTAACCATACAAATAATGCATTTGACTTGTAGGAAAGATCGCATACATAATTGCCTACAAGCAAAGAAGGATGAGACTTGTTTTGAAGAACAAGTGATGACAGTTCAAGATGAAGAATAGTATGACGAATGCAACGACATCATTGATGCAAAACCTTCCAGCTATGAAGAAGTAATGAAGAAGAAAGGGAATACCAGTTCAAGAAGAATGATGTCTAGGATGCAATATCGATACGTGAAGGGAAGTTCATATTTTCATCATGCAACAGATGGAAACATTGTGGGATACAAGGCAAGATTCGTAGCACGAGGCTTGTCATGAAAAGAAGGCATAAACTATGAAGAGACATTTGTAGCTAGTTTGATGAAGATCTCAACCTTTGATACAAGGTTGCTAAAGTATTACAAGCTCACATATGGGTGCAAGAAGAATGCTTTCAAAGATAGAGGATCTTGGTATCCAGTGACCCTAGATGGATACATAAAATATTAGTAGAAAATGAAACTACTTGTCACTCTAGTATAGAATGTTTCAATGCATAGAGTATGGAAGACAGAGGGAGTATGATGCTTCATAGGGAGTGACTATAGAAGATCCTGAGGATCATCATGGTATGACAGGATGGATAGATTACTGATGACTCTAGGCTTTATTGAGAGTAAAAGTGGATTCCAACCTTTGCTTCAAGGTTGAAGGTGGAAGACCAATGATGTTCCTGTTATGTGTCGATGCATTATTTTCTAGGCATGGAGGTGTGGAAGAATGCGGATGGAATATTCATCAGACAAGGGAAGTATGCAGTAGAGATCCTAAAGAGGTTCAGGATGATGGACTGCAAGGCCATGGCCACACCTATGGCATTGAACCTAAAGCTATTGAGTGATGCTTCATCAGAAATGGTTGATGCTGCGATGTATTGTCAAATGATTGGGTCCTTGATGTACCTGACAAACACGAGACCAAATATTTTCTTTTCTGTGAACACCTTGAGCTAGTTCTTAATAGATCTAAGACATGTTCACTTGATTGCTCCAAAACATATTCTGAGGTACCTGAGGGGTACAGTTCATTTTGGGCTCAAGTATGAGGCAAATTAGAAGATTAACCTAGAGGGTTATGTTGATTCAGATTGGGTAGGTAGTGCCATCGATAGGAAGAGCACTTCAGGGTGTTGCTTCAATATGGGATTAGGTGTGATCTCTTGGTTTAGCATGAAGCAATCCTATGTGGCACTGAGTGTAGCTGAAGCATAGTATGTCACAGCTTGATCAGCTAGTTGTGAGGCAGTATGGCGGAGGAAGCTACTGTCTAATTTATTTGATCTCTGTTGCTACCTTTCACACACCTGGATCACATGGAAGAAATCTTCAAGCCACTCGGTGTGTCCTTGGGGGCAAGTCTCGAGTCAAGGCTGTCACCTTGTTCTTGACTCCACTGTTTAGGCTCAACTCCTAATGGAGCCAAGGGGGGTAGACCCTATTGAATTACTAAGGATGATTTCTTAGTGTGGTGATGTTAAACTGAATCAGTTACTTAGGAGTTCGAATATTTTAACTATAAACAATTGAAGATGACAAGATACGAAAAAAACACACGAAAGCACAAAGCTAATAAACAATATATATATGAAGCAAAAATGACCAGTGCCTTAATAATGGAGTCAAATCAAAGAGATCAATGTGCTTGCATGTGCTTGGAGTGAATATTTTGCAATTGCATCTTGGTATGTTTTAAGTTAAATGTGAAGTATGATTTGATTAAATTAGGCCAAGTAGGACTCCAGATATACCCGAGAGTACTTGGAGTATGTCCAAAACTAAACCTTTATGGCTACCTGCAAGGAATATGTGGGCTGCAATGGAGTCTCAAGGGATATTTTTTGTAACGCACCCATTAGGGTGTGATAGAGATTGGCACCTCGAGGTCACTTTTTAGTAGGTTCCCACTTCCTTTGGGTATTTTGCCACCGTAGAGGTCTGATCTAGGTGTTGGATTTTCACCTGATGGTTTGTCAATTGGGAAGAGTGAGTCCTAATTATACTAGTCACCCAAGTGGTTTTGATATAGCTTGACTGATCAAATGAACCGTATCCAAGTGCAGAGCATACACACTGGAGTCTTGTAATTTTTAATAAGTTTTAAACCAGATGTTCTTGTTTAAAAGAAAAGCCTCTAAGAACCTCTTTTGATCCAAGTGGATCTCAATCGGGGAATTGAGGAGGGGTTAATTTTAAAGTTTTATATAAACAAATGACAGAAAAAAATCAAACAGATACACAGTTCAATTTTCTTAATTAATCCTACCACGAATCTCTTTCCCCTTTCGGGTCAATCGGGAAATCGTGGGGTAAGTATTATGATTACTTTGAAATGTAAGATATGGAGTATGATATTAATAATGAACTAAATTATACTACCCTATATATTATATCAATTCTAGTAAAAAATAAATGAACAGAAATTGACAAAAAAGGCACCGACACAAATCCCCCCAGGGGGGATGGGGAATGGACTCGAAAGAGCCTATTCCAAAGATGATTTTATTACAGAAGTTACAATATCATAGAAATGATAAATCAGAACTTTATTGGTCCTTATACAGGTTGAAACCAAGTTTTTTACAATTTTGCAAAAAGAAATTAAGATTTTTTAGTGCAAAGGGAGATCCCTGGGGGGATTTGAATGCTCCTGAGACCACTTCGGACAGCAGCTTCCTTTTATTTCTGCTATAAATTATAAAGGACAGCAAGAAATTTAGAATAAAATATGCCCAAAATCACTTTAAGAGTACCTTTGGATTAGCCTACTTTATCTCAAAAAATAATGCGGTTAAACTACCTAAACCGACGAAAAAGGAACCAAGGAAAGCAAGATTTCCTTGGGATCCTGGATTGATATTTGTTTAGCCAATTAAAGTGTACTGATATTGCAGAATATTAAATTTATAACAGTGAACAGAAATCTAATGCATGTGATCTACAAGTTTTCTTTAAAATTCATGCAAAAAGGACGATTTCCCTATAGCTAGATCTAGGATGCTTATGAAACTTTTTAAAGTGCAAGATCTAGGATATGAGCTATGAAATATTATATCTATGTATATTTTACTTTGATGAAACAGATCCAAATGAAATCATAGCTATGAACTGAACAATTAACCGGGTAAAGTGTTGATTTTTGGGGGAGGAAGAAGAGGAGAAAAGTGTTGGTTTCCTTGAAGATCCACAGTAGAGATTTCAGGTGGAATGTCGAGGGACTATGCCTTTGAAATGTTTTGAGGAGAATGAAGAAGCAAACTAGATCAGCATCCTCTCCAAAGTATGAACCTGCAACTCAGCTGAAATCAAAGAACTTGCCAAGAAACTTGCGAGATCCGATTAGTACATACAAAGAGATTCAAGATAACATGCATATAAGCTTATAGGACATGCTAAATCTAGATATCTAAACATGCATCCAAGGAGAGTGACAGTCAATAAACTTATTGAACAACACCTTTCCTATCAAGATTGTAATAAGCTAATTACCAATCTTAACCACAGATCTACAAGAAATTGGCAAAAAATGACCACAGATACAGGTTACCTCAATAAAAAATGGAAATAAGCATCCACACATGCAATGGCACCACACTGTATTGCGTCCAAATATTTTCCTTATTTGAAATGAAGAATTACAGAGTTACAATAACAACAGCACCTCAATCCCAGTTCTAACTAGCTTAGAAGAGGAGGCTATGCCTGGATATATACAAAATACAGGAGATCCAGCCCATGGGGGGAAGAAATCCCAAGGAGATAGACCAAATATGCTGATGGAGATTCCATAAATGCCTGATCTATGTCTAACTGAGCCAGATTTGAGTCTCACTGAGTGCAATTGTCAATCAGAGAGCTGATTTGACTGACACCTCAACCTGTTGACTGAAACATCCACCAAAACTCATCCACATGAGCCAAAACATGTTGAGGAGAGAGGGAGGGTGAAATTCCTCATAAAGGATGTTGAAGATCAACTCTGGATCTAATTTGATCACCTCTTTCAGTTAAGGATTTGTCAGATCCAGTCAATCTGCTCCAGATCTGATTGATTTCAATCAAATCGGTTGAGAATCCACTGAGTTATTGATTTTGGATTTGCTCCATTATTCATCAATTTATTAATTAAAATAATCAATAATTGATTTTTGGGGCTTTCTGACCTGAGTGATGGAAGATCACTCAAAACTTAGGAAATAGTGGGTCCATGGGTTTACATGGTGCTCTTAGCTTGAAAATGAGCACCTACATGACTGAAACCGATTATTTGGCCCAATTTTATTACAAAATCAATTTCTCCAATTAAACTATTAAAAAATAGCCTAAGTTTTGGAAAAATTAAAATTAAATAAAAAACAGTGAAAAAACTAAAAAATTGAAAATTTGAAAAACACCTAGAGGGACTTGGACATGTTTATATGAATCAAAAATGATGTCTAGCATGTCTATACATTGACACATAGAATCTAATAACCTCAATAGGCCTAAATGCCAAGCCGACCACCCCAACTTTGGAGGTATGGAGTGAAAAACTCAGAAGTTATCAGTCGTTTATTCAACAACCAATAATAACCAAGGGAACAAACACCCTGGGCTGATCGGATTGACAAGTGATGTCTAAGAGACCGAGTCTTTTACAAACACTATCATGCTATAACATTTATTACAATTCCCCCATGGGGTATGAACATGTGATATGATACAACAAGCACTTCCCAGAAGTACTTCCAAAGGTCTTTTTGAAGTCCGAACAAGTTAATCCTGTCCGATTCATTGGGCTCACTTGATAAAAACCACTAAGTACAACTTAGGTGGTAACATTCTCGCTCCAACTGTGGGACATGTGCTCTATCTGGTCTTTAAGGCAAGGAGAGGATACAAGAACACCAGAATCTCTGGTTCATATACCCTGCAAAAACATCTCAACTTGACAAGAAAAACCTCAGTAGCACAAGTTTTATGAAAAACCAAATGAACCATTAATATTATTTATTTAAATAAAATAGATGTAACTAACTAAAAGAAGCAAAGTTTTATTATAGCTAAGTATAAAATAGAAATGCAAAAAGTAAATGCTCTTTTTCAAAGAGCTTATTTTCCTACTCTAAGCATGATATAAAAAAGGGTTAAGTGTAATCGAAAATCCAATGTAACCACCTAAGCATTTTATTAACATAAATTTTTTTTTCCTTGTCTTTGGTTACCAGCCAAAGTAAGGATACCTTATTCAGAAGATGCAAACCTGCGTGATGATTTAGAATGGGTGGGATGGATGGGAGATCATAAGTATGAACAATATCATAAAAATTCTTCCCAAACTTGTATATACTCATGTAGGCTACTTCTATCCATGACTGGATAGGATTGATATACCAATCAGAACAACGAGGTAGGATGACTACATCATCATACTGATCATCGAGACTTATCAAATCATAACTCGTTGCACAAACCCCAAGTAGCTCCAAATAATAAGGAACCTCTATATGTGAAGATGATAGTTGAGACCGATATTCTAATAACTACATCACATCTGTCTTTTCACAAAACTACTTCTCCATGTCTTCATTACTGATACCCTTGTGTGACTCTGCATGATATGACTCTGAATGATCATATAAGAGTTTTGAATGCTGCTTTTCCATACTAGTAGTTTCCAAGGTCTCCAGATTCATGCTTCCCTCTATGGAAGTATAGTAGATTGGAATTCCACAAATATCTAAACAGACACTCCCCTTGCTGGATAAAGCATAGATAGGATTCTTAATAATATATCCACAAAAATCCCAATAGTCATCACCATCATCTTTGTTAAATGTGATGGATTCCCCATTGCTGATATCAGGTTCTGATATCGAGTTCTCTTTGTCTGCATTATTGATATCGATATATGTCTTAGACTGATCATGTGGATAAACTGCATGCTCCTTTTTCATATCAAAGTTTCCCAAGGCCACATGTCCCATGCTCTCTTCTTTGGATATGCCATCAACAAAACCATCAAAATTTTCTGGTTCATTATTTTCCTCTTTATTCATGTCATAGACTGGATTTTCCACGAATGTCTAGGACTCCTCATCAACATCTTTGTCGGGGATAAGGGAGTCTTCGTCACTTGTATCATGCTCCAAGATACACTTGTCCTCATTTTCATAATCATCTTCTTCAGAGAAAAGGTCACAAGGTAGTAAACCTTCCAGACTGTCATCATTATATAGAGAACACATAGGATTCCCATCATGTATATTACAATTTTCCTCATAAGTTTCACTATAAGATTCTGCAATAGTTTCATCCTCAGGCTTGTACATTTTAGATGGTGACAAAGGGTAGGCCTAGCCTACCATGTATATATGATCATGATCGCTTGAATTTGTTTCCTGATTACTGACCTCCGCCATCCCATGTTCTATAACCTAGTTTGCTATGTAGCAAGTGCTTTCTGGGTGGAATTGCTCACAAGGTCTACACCATGGAATTACTTCACCTACCAGGTTAGTTGAGTCTAACTGGTTTGGAATCCTAGGTTCTTGCTGAGGAAACTTCTTCTGATACACTTGATTCTGTTTTGGCTGAAAATTCCTAGGTCCATTATTTCTTTCCAGTGTGACTATTCTGTTTTGGATATTATTCAATTGCACAAATCGGTTTGTCATGAATTGGTTTTGACTAGTCATCACTTTTTCAAACATGCTAGTTATCTTTTCCATGGGGTCTTTAGAGGTTTCCTTTTCCTCTAATTCAACGGCCTTTCCCTTCTCTTTGTTGTACGAAGTGTTTCCCCTAGTGTAACCTAGAATGTTGGATTTGCTCGAAGATTGCATATTCCTTTCTATTTTCTCGGCCAGATCTTGAGTAGTTTATAGATCGACCGGATCTTTATCCCTTAACTGGTACCTCAAATCCCCAGTGAAATCTTCGATGTAATATATGAGGATGGAGGCATCCTTTGGCTTTATTTCATTAGGGAGGTCCGCAACCACACGCCTGAAATTAGTGTTAAATTCATCCATGGTTTCATTCTCCATCTTCTTTATGTTATGAATGGCATCAAGCAGATGTCTTGGTTCTTTCTTTTCTCCCCATTTCTTCTTAAAACCTACTAGGAATTCATTAAGGGTTTTATATGAATCATCACCAAGGTTTTCATACCACTCTGTAGCATCATCCTCTAAGGACAAAGCAAAGAGATTCATTTTGATATATTCATGGTTAGAGGCAACATTATCGCAGTAACTGACTAGGTTCCTTTCAAACTTTCAGAGATGTGTCTTGGCGGTGGTAGCATTATTTCCCTCAAACCTAGGGAGCTTCTTGATAGCATCATTCGGAATGTAATGAGGACTACCTGCTATCTGAGAAAAGTCAAGGGGTTTGTAAAATTCCATCATTTCTTGAGATTAGTGAACATGACTCTCTACAAATATGTGATGGGTATTTGAGAGGGATTGGTCTCCTAAATCTTCAAGGTTTCTATGAGAAGTATGCCTATTCAATCTTTCCCTAATAAACCTTTCGGGATCAGGGAGAGGATTGAATAACTGTCAGCGGTTTCTTTGGGTAGAAATTCTTGAAGGGATGTTTAGACAGTGGAGTCGCCAGATGGATCGAATTTTAATTTTTATGTTTTTTAAAGACTAGATCAATCAAATTTTTTTATCTTTTTAATTGTTTAGAAAAAAGTTAAGCTAAGTCATACTCGAGAATAAAAATATTTATCCCTGGCAGCGGCACCAAAAAGTGTTTCCACCTTTCACACACCTGGATCACGTGGCAGAAATCTTCAAGCCACTCGGTGTGTCCTTGGGGGAAAGTCTCGAGTCAAGGCTGTCACCTTGTTCTTGACTCCTTCGTTTAGGCTCAACTCCTAATGGAGCCAAGGGGGGTAGACCCTATTAAATTACTAAGGATGATTTCTTAGTGTGGTGATGTTAAACTGAATCAGTTTTTTAGGAGTTTCAATATTTTAACTATAGATAATTAAAGATGACAAGATACGAAGATAAACACACGAAAGCACAAAGCTTATACACAATATATATATAAAGCAAAAAATGAACAGTGCCTTAGAATGGAGTCAAATCAATAAGATTGATGTGCTTGCATGTGCTTGGAGTGAATATTTTTTGATTGCATCTTGGTATGTTTTAAGTTAAATGTGAAGTATGAGTTGATTAAATTAGGCCAAGGGGGACTCCAGATATACCTGAGAGTACTTGGAGTATGTCCAAAACTAATTTACGGCTACCTGCACAAAATATGTGGGCCAAAATGGAGTCTCTAGGGCTATTGTTCGTAATGCACCTGTTAGGGTGTGACAGAGATCGGTGCCCCGAGGTCACTTTTCAGTAGGTTCCCGCTTCCTTTGGGTATTTTGCCACCGTAGAGGTCTGATCTAGGTGTTGGATTTTCACCTGATGGTTTGTCAATTGGGAAGAGTGAGTCCTAATTATACTAGTCACCCAAGTGCTTTTGATACATCTTGACTGATCGGATGAACCACAGCCAAGTGCAGAGCATACACACTGGAGTCTTGTAATTTTTAATAAGTTTTAAACCGGATGTTCTTGTTTAAAAGAAAAGCCTCCAAGAACCTCTTTCGATCCAAGTGGATGTCAATCGGGGAATCTAGGAGGGGTTAATTTTAAATTTGTAGATAAACAAATGATAGAAAAAAATCAAACAGATACACAGTTCGAGTTTCTTAATTAATCCTACCACGAATCTCTTTCCCCTTTCGGGTCAATCGAGAAATCGTGGGGTAAGTATTATGATTACTTTGAAATGTAAGATATGGAGTATGATATTAATAATGAAATAAATGATAATACCCTACATATTATATCAATTCAAGTAAAAAATAAATGAACATAAATTGAGGAAAAAGGCATCGACACAAATCCCCCCAGGGGGGATGGGGAATGGGCTCGAAAGAGCCTATTCCAAAGATGATTTACTACAGCGGTTACAATATCAGAGAACTGATAAATCAGAAATTTATTGGTCCTTATACAAGTTGAAACCAATTTTTTTACTATTTTGCAAAAAGAAATTAATATTTTTTAGTGCAAAGGGAAACCCCTGGGGGGATTTGAATGCTCCTGAGACCACTTCGGACAGAAGCTTCCATTTCTTTCTGCCAGACCTACTAAAGGACAGTGATAAAGTTAGAATAAAATATGCCCAAAATCACTTTAAGAGTACCTTTGGATCAGCCTACTTTATCTCAAAAAATAATGCGGTTAAACTAGCTAAACTAACGAAAAAGGAACCAAGGAAAGCAAGATTTCCTTGGGATATTGACTTGCTGTTTATGCATCCAATTAAAGTGCACTGATATTGTAGAATATTAAATTTATAATAGCAAACAGAAATCTAATGCATGTGATCTACAAGTTTTCTTTAAAATTCATGCAAAAAGGACGATTTCCCTACAGTTAGATCTAGGATGCTTATGAAACTTTTTAAAGTGCAAGATATAGGATATGAGATATGAAATATTATATCTATGTATATTTTAATTTTATGAAATAGATCCAAATGAAATCACAGCTATGAACTGAAAAATTAACCGGGTAAAGTGTTGATTTTTGAGGGAGTAAGAAGAGGAGAAAAGTGTTGGTTTCCTTGAAGATCCGCAGTAGAGCGTTCAGGTGGAATGTCAAGGGACTATGCCTTTGAAATGTTTTGAGGAGAATGAAGAATAAAAATAGATCAGCATCCTCTCCAAAGTATGAACCTGCAACTCAGCTGAAATCAAAGAACTTGCCAAGAAACTTGTGAGATCCGATTAGTACATAGAAAGAGATTCAAGATAACATGCATATAAGCTTATAGGACATGCTAAATATAGATCTATAAACATGCATCCAAGGAGAGTTACAGTAAATAAACTTATTGAACCACACCTTTCCTATCAAGATTGTAATAAGCTAATTACCAATCTTAACCACAGATCTATAAGAAATTAGCAAAAAATGACCACAGATACAGGTTACCTCAGTAAAACAATGGCAATAATCATCCACACATGCAATGGCACCACACGGTATTGCCTCCAAAGCTTTTCCTTATTTGAAATGAAGAATTACAGAGTTACAATAGCAGCAGCACCTCAATCCCAGTTCTAACTAGCTTGGAAGAGGAGGTTGTGCCTGGATATATACAAAATATAGGAGATCCATCCCAGGGGGGGCACAAATCCCAAGGGGATAGACCAAATATGCTGATGGAGAGTCCATCAATGCCTGATCTGTGTCTAACTGAGCCAGATTTGAGTCTCACTGAGTGCAATTGTCAATCGGAGAGCTAATCTGACTGACACCTCAACCTATTGACTGAAACATCCACCAAAACTCATCCAGATGAGCCAAAACGTGTTGAGGAGAGAGGGAGGACAAAATTCATCATAAAGGATGCTGAAGATAAACTCTGGATCTGATTTGATCACCTCCTTCAGTCAAGGATTTGTCAGATCCAGTCAATCTGCTCCAGATCTGATTGATTTCAGTCAAATCGATTGAGAATCCACTGAGTTATTGATTTTGGATTTGCTCCATTATTCATCAATTTATTAATTAAAATAATCAATAATTGATTTTTGGGGATTTCTGACCTGAGTGATGGAATATCACTCAAAACTTAGGAAATAGTGGGTCCATGGGTTTACATGGTGCTCTTAGCTTGAAAATGAGCACCTACATGACTGAAACCGATTATTTGGCCCACTTTTATTACAAAATCAATTTTTCCAATTAAACTATTAAAAAATAGCCTAAGTTTTGGAAAAATTAAAATTTATAAAAAAAACACTAAAAAAACTAAAAAATTGAAAAATTGAAAAACACCTAGGGGGACTTAGACATGTTCATATGACTCAAAAATGATGTCTAGCATGTCTATACATTGAAACATAGACTCTAATAACCTCAATAGGCCTAAATTCCAAGCCGACCACCCCAACTTTGGAGGTATGGAGTGAAAAACTCAGAAGTTATCAGTCGTTTATTCAACAACCAATAATAACCAAGGGAAAAAACACCCTGGGCTGATCGGATTGACAAATGAAGTCTAAGAGACCGAGTCTTTTATAGATAGTATCATGCTAGAACATTTATTAAAATTCCCCCATGGGGTATGAACATGTGATATGATACAACAAGCACTTCCCAAAAGTACTTCCAAAGGTCTTTTTGAAGTCCGAACAAGTTAACCCTGTCCGGTTCACCGGGCTCACTTGATAAAAACCACTAAGTACAAATTAGGTGGTAACAATCTCCAACTAGATGCTACTTGTATGTATTGCGACAACCAGAGTTCTGTGAAGTTGTCAGAGAACCCGGTGTTCCATGACAAGTCGAAGCATATCGAGATCAAGTATCACTATATCAGGGATATGGTGCAAAGGGGAGCAGTGAAGCTCCATTATGTTGCAGTGGAAAAACATATAGCTGATGTGTTCATGAAATCATTAGCCATATTTAAGTTTGAGTACTTTAGGGAGAAGCTTGGTGTTCTCCAGATTGAGGTTCCTTCCAAGGGGAAGTGATGAGTCCGTGAGCCATTCTGACATGGTGAGAGGATTGGTTCCTTCCATAGTCAGATGTAAGGGTTGATCCATTCTATCATGGTGAGAGGATTGGTTCCTTCCATGTCAGATATGAGCACATGGCCATTATGATGTGATTGAGGGATGTGTTCCCACTTAATCATATATAAGGGCTGATTCCATTCTCTTGGAGAATGGAGGAACCTGATTCGTTACCAGAAACCCTCAACCTGGGGTTGAGAGCCTTTCCAACATGGTTGCAAGATGTGTTCCAGCATGGTTGGATGTAAGTGTAGAGCCCTTCCAACATGGCTGCAGGATGTGTTCTCGCATGGTTGGATGTAAGTACAAAGCACTTCTAGCATGGTTGCAGGATGTGTTTCCGCATGTTTGGATGTAAGTGTAGAGCCCTTCTAGCATGGTTGCAGGATGTGTTCCTGCATGGTTGGATGGAAGTGCAGAGCCTTTCTAGCAAGGTTGCAGGATGTGTTCCTGCATGGCTACATTTAAGTGCAAAGCCTTTTTAGCATGGTTGTAGGATGTGTTCCCGCATGGCTAAATATAAGTGATGAGCCTTTTCGATAAGGTTGTGGGATGTGTTCCCATATGATCGGATGTGAGTGCTAGGAATTTCTGATGTGATTATAGGATTGGTTCCTACATGATCAGATGTGAGTGTTGGGCATGCCTTTCTGACATGGTGTTGGATCTGTTCCTCTCATGGTCAAATGTAAGTGCTGAGTGAGCCATTCTGACTTGGTGTCAGATATAAGCGATAAAGAAGACCTACATGGAGGCTAGGCCTACAACCAGCATGAAAAAGGGTTGTCTCTATAGAACTTCCTATGACAAGAAGAATCATGACTCTAGCACCCATGATGATGGTCCAGCAGTGATGATGATCTAGATTGAGTGATGATCCAAATCCAGTAATGATGATCTAGATCCAGTGATGATCCAGATCTAGTGATGATCTAGATCCAGTGATGATGATCTAGATCGAGTGATGATCTAGATCCATTGATGATTATTCATATCCAGTGATGACTCTAGATTCAATGATGATGATCAAGATCCAGTGATGATCTAGATCCAGTGACGATGATCCAAATCCAGTGATGATCCAGATCCAGTAATGATCCAGATGGAGTGATGATCTATATCTGATGATGAATATGACTTGAAGATGAAGATGACGAGGAATCGATGATGATCTAGATGATACAAAGAAGAAGACTTGTGCTGATAAATTGTGTTGAGCGAATACCTTCCTATTTAAGAGGGAGTGTTGATGTATTTGTAACTTCGGAATGTATTCATCCATATATCCTATGTATTGTACCCCAATGTTTATTCTGGGATGTGTCTGTAATGTATTTGAGTCATGTCATGCCCCGGTGTTCCTATCGGGAGTTTCTATAATGTAACAATTCATTTCAAGTCATTATGGGTAACCCTCCTATTGGTCAAGGGTTAAAGTTCCCACAGTTGTGGGGCCCTAGGGTTATTAGTCTATCCTAGAGAAGTCAACCCTAGGTGATTCATTGTAATTTGGGGCAATATTCCCCAGCATTGTGTTAAGGATAAACCTCCTTGTTGGTCAGAGGAGGAAAAGTCCCCACAAGTTGTGGGGCACTAGGGTTATCAGACACTCCTAGAGATGTCGGCTCTAGTAAGTAATTGTTAAATAAGGCTGACATGTTGGAGTGGGTTTCAAGTGAACAAAAGAATATAAATAGAGAGTGAGCCTCTCTATTTATTACACACACATTCACTCATTGGTGCGCATGAGTGAGAGAGACAAGTTGTTGGGATTAGAGAGAGAGACTAATGTTGTCAGGAGATCATATTTATGTTTTTAGGTTTTACTTTTGGTGCTGATTCTATCTCTGAGAAAGTTGTGGGGTTTTCACCTTTATGATTTCCCTAAACAAAATTATTTGTGTCTCTTGTCTGTTGTGTTTTATTGTTGTGCTTATTATTCTCTTAGTTAAAGATCCTAATGTAATGCTAGCTTAATGTTAAAAATATAACAAGAATTACATAACGCGAGTGCGTTGTGTTTTTATACATCTTAAGTGTCTTTCCTAAAAGTAGCATTGCATATTTTTAAGGTCCCTCAACTTCTTACACACACCCAAGAATATGTTCCCTCTAATTGTGCATTCAAAACTAAATATATCATACTCAAAAATTGCATTGTCTTCTAACTTCATTAGAGAAAATAAACTAAATACGGTGCATGCATGATTAGGCATGTATATTCCCTTCATCTTTCTCTCTCCTCCATGAGAACTAGTACACCCTTTCTCTACTAAATAAACACTACTAGAGAGAGGTACTCCATGACTATTAGATTTTTTTTTTAAATTCGACAATTATTACATGGAGAGTATACAATTGAGTATAGTCAACATGTTGTTAATAAACAAAATTATTTGATAGCATATGTCAACTCAATACAATCAAGTACAATGAAGATGTTGTCAAACGTGTCTTACTTATATGAAAAAAATATAAATAATTAATAAATAAAACTATTTGATAACATATGTCAATGCAATACAATCCAATATAGAGGAGATGTTGTCAAATATGTCTAACTTAAATGAAAAAACATATAAATGAATAATAAATAAAACTGTTTGATAAAACATATGTCCACTCAATGGAGGTCTATTTGATTTTTGATGGGTGGATGGAGTGGGTTTGCATTAGGTTTTCCATAGTCTGGTGGGGATACTTCTGCATCTAGTGGAAACCCTCTCATTCATTCCTCTTTTCATAAGCAGAGTTGTTTTCTTTTGGACAACCACGTGGCCCTATAGCTATATGGAGACAAATGGTCCTTGTTGCTACCTTTCACACACATAGGGGGGGTGGGGGGGGGGGGGG
>LPNX011235319.1:331896-349616 GCA_001517045.1 Pseudotsuga menziesii
TTGTTCTTCACTCCTCCATTTAGGCTCAACTCCTAACAAAGCCAAGGGGGGTAGACCCTATTAAGTTACTAAGGAAAAATTATTTAGTATGATGATGATAAACTGAATGAGTTACTTAGGAGTTTCAGATTTAACCATAAAAAACCATAGATGACAAGATACAAAAAAGAGCACACAAAAGGACAATGCTAAGAAACAATATATATATATATATAGAAAGAAAATAGCGAGTGCCTTAGAATGGAGTCATAAAATAATCAATGTACTTGCATGTGCTTGGAGTGAATGTTTTGTGATTACCTCTTGGTACATTTTAAGTTAATGTGAAATATGAGTTGATTTAAATTAGGTGAGCGGGGGACTCCAGATATACCCGAGGGTACTTAGAGTATGTCCAAACCTAAACCTTCGCAGCTACCTGCAAGGAATATGTAGGATGAATGGAGTCTTTGAGACTATTGTTCATAATGCACCTAAAGGTGTAACAGAGATCAGCGCCTCGAGGTCACTTTTCAGAAGTTTCCGCTCGCTTTAGGTATTTTGCCACTGCTTACAGTTTGATCGAGGCGTTGGATTTTCTCCTGATGATGGTTGATTGGGGAAGGTGAAGACTAATTAAACTAGTCACTCATGCTTATTTTGATGCAGATTTATTGGTCAGATGAACTGCAGCCAAATGTAGAGCATACACACTGGATTCTTGTCAATTTTAGTGAGTTTTAAAGGATGCGTTTTCTTAGAAAGAAAAACCCTCTGGGAACCTCTTTCGGTCCAAGTGGACCTCAATCGGGGAATCAAGGAGGGGGTTGATTTTAGAACAATTACTTACAGAAAATAAAAGGTAAGAAACAAATAGAAACAAATCACAAGTTTTCTAATTATTCCTACCACACATCTCTTTCTCCTTGCGGGTCAATCGGGAAGTGGTGCGGTAAGTATTCCAGTTACTTTGGTAATGTAATATGGAATATATGATAAATTAATCAAATAATTCTATTCTTAATGAATGAAACTAATCTAAAGTGAAAATAAGTAAGACAATGTGAAAAACAACAAAAAAGGCACGAATCCCCCCAAGGGGGATGGGGAATTGGCTCAAAAGAGCCTATTTGGAGAAATTTTTTATCATTTTCTGTTACAATATCAGTAAAATTATCTGAATCCTCTTGATTCTTATACATTATGAAACCAAGGATTTACAAATTTTCCAAGATTTTAAAATTATGGTCAAAAGGGAGACCCCTCGGGGGATTTGAATGATCCCAAAGCCACTTTCAAGCCACAGATTCTCTTATTTATTTTATGCATGCTAAAATATAGCAATAATGTTAGAATCAAATATTCCCAAAATCACTTCGGGATTACCTTTGCGTCAACCTACTTTAAACCAAACAAAACTAAGTTAAAACTAGCTAAAACAGTGAAAAAGGAACCAAGGAAAGCAATATTTCCTTGGGATCTTGGATTACTGTTTGGACAGCCAATAAAATATGAAATGAATTTTGGATTTAATCCTTTGAAAATATAAATATAAATCTAAATCATGCAACCTACAGATTCTCTTTAAATTGCCATACAAAACGGACAATTTCCCTAAACTAGATCTAGAATGCTTTATGAAACTTTTTAGGAATGAGATCTAGTCTATGAGCCTTGAAATAACAGATATATGTATGTTTTAATTTAATATAACAGATCCAAATTATTTCAAAGCTTTTGAACAAAGTAACCAGGTAAGAAAATTGATCTTTTGAAGGAGGAAGAGAGAGAAAGAGTGCTAGAAGCCTGGGAATGTTGGGATTTGAAGTCTGCTTTGGTGGAACACTGAGGGACTATTTCCTCCAAAGGATATTTAATATGAGGAATATGAAAACCATCTCAACCCCTTATACAAGTGATACCACCTGCAACTTAGAAATCCTTGCACAAACAGATCGTTAAAACATAGGTGCTGCTGGAAAAGATAATTGGAAAGCATGCAATTAAACTTAAAATACATGCAACTCCAATAGATCTGAAACAAGAAAACGATAAGAGCATAAATCAAACTAGAATAAACTCTTACCGTAATAGGAGGGATATCTCTCCTTCAAGGCCAACAATTAACCAACAAAAGAAAAGATAAATAACACATTATACCTCATAAGCATTTGATAATCACCATCCACACATGAAGAGAATTACACCATAGATATTTCCTCCAAAGCTTCTTTATTCCAGAATAGTAAAAAATAACAATAGTACAATATCAGCATCACCTCAATCCAGTTCTAACTAGCTTGGAAGAGGAAAACTGAGCTTTATTTATAGAAAAAACAGGAAATCTAGCCCAAGGGGGGCACAATTCCCAAGGAGAGAGAGACTGCAGCTACATGTGGAGTGAATTTGAGCCTAATTTGAGTCTATATGAGTCTGATCTGAGTCTCACTAAATGAAACTGTCAATTAGAGAGCTAATCTGACCTCAACCTCAACCTGCTAACTAAAGCATCCACCAAAACTCATCCAAATGAGCCCACATGTGTGGAGGAGAGAGGGAGGGAACAATTTCCAAGATATCATGCATAAATGTACTCTCTCTTTATCCTAGATCACCTCCTTCTATCAAGGGATGGTTATATCCAGTCAATCCCAAGCCAATGAGACTGATTTCATTCAAATCGGAGCAAATCCCAATGATCTAGGATTTGGGGTTTTCTCCATTATTTAATTAATTTATCAATTAAATAATCAATATTTGCTTTTTAGGGATTTTTGACCTGAGTGATGGAAAAATCACTCAAAACTTAGAAAAGGCAGGTTTATGGGTTTATAGGGTGCTTTTAGCTTGAAAATGAGCACCCCGTGACTGAAGCTGATTTTCGAGCCCACTTTTATTACAAAACCAATTTTTTCAATTAGACTATTAAAAAATAGCCTAAATTTTTTGGGATAATTAAAATTAAAAAAAAAAAAACTAGGGGGACTTAGACATGTTCATATGACTCNTTTATACATTGACACATAGACTCTAATAACCTCAATATGCCTAAATACCAAGCCGACCACCCCAACTTTGGAGGTATTGAGTGAAAAACTCAGAAATTATCAGTCGTTTATTCAACAACCAATAATAAGCAAGAGAAAAAACACCCTGGGCTGATCGGATTGACAAATAAATTCTAAGAGACTGAGTCTTTTATAGACACTATCATGCTAGAACATTTTATTACAACTCCCCCACGGGGTATGAACATGTGATATAGTACAACAAGCACTTCCCAAAAGCAATTTGGAAGGTCTTCTGAAGTCCGAACAAATCATCTTTGTCTAGTTCACCAGGATCACTTGATAAAAAACCACTAAGAACAACTTATATGGTAACAGTCCTCGAAGGTGAGGAGGAAGTGGACTATAGGGAAGATTCATGGGAAGGGAAACATGTATTTGTATCCCCCTTAAACTCGAAACAATATTTTTCCACGCATAGACATGTGTTAGTCATTTAATTTGTTAAATGGTCTAATATTTACATTTTTTGAAGTTGCAAGAACCCCATTTTGAACAGGATGCTGGATACATTGATCTCAGTGAATTCCCCCCAAGTGTATTTTATGATTACCCCAGGAATGTAAGTACATGGTTAATGATTGAATCTTGTTCAAATTATTTAAATTTATTACTATACACTCCTTTATAGATTGCTAATATTTATAATTTTTAAACTTCCAGATGCTATTTGGATCTGCAGAGGGGCAAGAAATTCCTAGAAGCGGTCCCTCCCATGGGGGATATGTGTCCCAGGAAAAGATAAGTATATTACAACATGTTAGTTTTTTAGTACATATTATTCCATCTATTCATGTCCATGTCTAACTATGGTAACACTTTATGACTGCAGACATCATCACAAATCCGTGCACCACTTCTTTCGTTTGGATCTCTCCATAGTCCAAATGTAGATAAGCGTGTTGTCTACATCAGCCTACCCTCTTCCTTAAAAATGATGGGTTTCCATGATGATGAACCTATTCATTCCATGGTAACATACACACTTCCAATGGCAGTCATTGGATAGATTTCAATTCAATTCACAACTAGTTTTTCTTAATGTTATTTTCGCATGTTTACAGCATCAAGATGTAGAGTCATCCATGCCATACCTTAGTGAGGTTTTTGATGCTACAATCAATGTTGCGTCTACAATGGGGATAATTCACAAAGAGGTATCTACTTGAATATTTGTAATTGTACAATTCATTTGTAATGTGTATGGACATGCACAATGTCTATTAACTATTTTAGCATTTGGTGAATGTATCCACACCCTAGTCCACTAGTGCACATGATCAAGGTTGATTTTCAAGATTTGGTTCCTCTTTATACTGAATAAAACCAGTGTCATTCCCTGGAAGAAATTTTGTCAGTTAGATGTTCATTATTTACATAATTGGTTAGTACTTTCTCATGCATATACATGTTGATAATTGTTGATATAATTGACATAGTTCTTTTTATTCGTAGAGAAGAATTGCAGAGAGACTCTCTACAAGGAGGAGGACACCAGAGGCATATATACCCCAGATGGATGCAATTATTGCTTTTTTATGTACAATTGAGTCACATTTTAAATTTTCAAACTTTGTTATTGCTCGACAATATTTGTTCAGTTACCTGGTCAAGAAATACTTTCATTGATTTGCAGTCTCTAGAGATGCACAATGTTCGTGGATAGATGAAACAAGCATTAGATACGGGAAAAAACAAGAGAAGGTTAGAGTTTATGGGTGCGGTCTAGGAAATATGTACTTTTGTTTGCATGTACATCAATGATGTTTTTGATACATGTACATTGGCATGCCATATAAGGGCATTGTATCTTTTTATTATAAATTTTGTGATATAAAAAATATTTCATATCAAGGCTCTTGATATCTTCATGGTTCAGTCTTAAGTGTGATCATACATGTGTATCCAAGAATGTTCCTATGTGTAATGTTCCCAATTTTTGATATATTTTACGATTGCATGGAGATATCTATTATAAATTTGAGAACAATGCACAATTATAATATTTCATAATGACAACAATGTATGTTTAAATTGGTTTTTACCACGATCCAATTGCATATACAATGTTAAATTAACAATTTTAAATTTTGTTCACAAAAATGCAACATACCTAACACACATAAGCTACCGACCCAAGTAAGTGGAATACAAAATCACCTTACCGACATAAGAACCTAACAAACATTTAAAGGATGCACGAAGTTGACACACCTAATTGATGCACCTATGTGGTCTACATAAATCAAATTGGTATTTGGCATGATGTTTTTCATCTAATGAATATATGGGATACACATGAAACCTAAAAGTATCCAAGTATAAGGTTTATTCAAAATAATGGTTATGATTCTTTAGTATTGTATCTCGTGCACATTATTTTATCATGTTGTTAATATACATGGAATTTGATGAATCACCCTGAGGACCAACTTTGGAAGACACAAAAATTATGTGTGATTTTATTATAGTTTAAATTGATTCGAGAAGTACTAATCTGAATCTTGTTTTATAAATTTATATTTATGTATTGAAGTATATTTATATACCTTTGTCAAATTTGAACTAACCCTAAAATTTAATAGTATACCCCAAAAATAATTACAAATGACCTGAATAGTTTAAAGGACCATTCTCTAGTTGTTAATTAGTTGTGCAATATCACTCATTGTTATTGTTCTACATGTTTCTAAAATGAAAATGACTAACTTGAGTCCACAAGTTTGTATTTGATTTACTTGGAATTGAACACAGAGTTCTTATATCCTGGTATTGTATGCAAAAAGAGTTTGAGCAACACCCGCGTGCTCTAGCTCAACCCCTTGCATGAAGAATACCTTTCTGTAATGAATGTGACTAATAATGAATGTGATAAAACTCTTTTCTACTTTATTGTCCCTATTATTTCTATAATTTTATTTTATAAATTTCTCTAAATTATATTTATTGTATGCTTTGGAGTAAAATTTTACCCACTAGTACAGTAAAACAGTTACATTATAAATAAGAGGAATACTAGGAACACAATATACTAATAAGGTATCCTTCTTATATGTGCATCCAATGTGGAACTCATATTCAAACATATATATATCTGAGTCGTGGTCATGGACACATGTTGAATCCCTACTCGGGGCATAGAACTCCAACCGTCCATCAAAATTGGGTTTCAAGAGGCGTGGCTGGAATATTGAATGGAGATTAATGTTTGGACAAACATCAAAGAAATCATCAAAATGGAATTTGAACAACAGAGCGAGGGGCGCTTGAGTCATCTCCCTGCTGATCTCTTGCTGCTAGCTCTCAACATCGTGAAGATATTCTATCGGAACGTAGGGAACGTTGATATAATGGTGGCGAACGAATATCAGCTGTGTCAATCGTTACTCAAATCTCCTATTGCACGCGATTCTCATATGCTAAGAGAGGCTCTGCAAATTATAATTCAAATGTTTTGTGACTTCGTTGGAATGATAGATGACAAAATTTACTTGCAAACCTAAGCATTTGTAGTATAAATGCTTACAATTTAATTTGTATGATACATGTTTATAATTTATTTTGTATGATAAATTTTTAGAGAAAAATAATTTTATTTTCTAATGTAATTTAGAGAATACCTATTTTTTAAGTTTTACAAATTATCAATACTTTTCATATGTCGAATTTTGAAAATATATTGGAAATGAAAAGGATTTTAATAGGTTAACTGCTTTAGATAATAGATAACTAGTTTTTAATATTGGACACATACACAATCTGCTTTTAATATTTAGACCTACCTTTATGTTTTTTCCCTTAGTGCAGGCTACAGTATGGCCCTTATAGAAAAAATGATTATTTTAAAATAGTTTAGATCACACATGTTTTTTAATATTTTACCATTTATTTTTCTTAAGTATAAATGTTTACAATTTTAATATTTAGACCTACATTTATGTTTTTTCCCCTTGTGAAAGGCTACATGTAAAAGTATGGTCCTTATAAAAAAATTAATATTTTAAAATAGTTTAGATCACACAAGTTTTTTAATAGTTTACCTTCTTTTGTAGTATAAATGCTTACAATTTATTTTGTATGATAAATGTTTAGAGAAGAAAATTTTTATTTTCTAATGTAATTTAGAGAATACCTATTTTTTAAGTTTTACAAATTATCAATACTTTCCATGTGTCGAATTTTGAAAATATATTGGAAATGAAAAGGATTTTAATAGGTTAACTTCTTTAGAGAATAGACAAGTAGTTTTTTCTCAAGTTTGAAGGCATCGATTAGTTGTGGCATGACATTAGTCTATTTAGGTGGGGATGCATGTGTCGTAATAAGACATAATGGGGCATAAACACCTTGTCCTATTAACCTAGCTTTTTATTTAACACCATGGATTAGACTCTAAGAGCCATCCTTAATGTTGTAAATATAAAATGGCCATCATGCACTACTTGTAATCTAAGGATTATTTATGTGGAACTCATGTGATGGTAAAGGGCCCTACACATGACCCATGACCCATTGAGTAAAACGTTACAGCATAAAACTTTTTATTGTGACCCTCGATAATTTCTTAGGGTGTTTCTAAAAAAACCCAAAAGTCTAGTTCTCATTAACTAGACTAAGAACCACCACCAAAATCCTATAAATATTTAGAGATGGTTTTAGCAAGGCCATAACAAGCCAAAATGACTGCTTAAAGGGTGAATTGTTGTAGTGAATCTTGTAAACAATATTACATAGTGAAATGGAAGAAAGTCTCCAATTTTACTACAATTATCATATTTAGGAATGAGTGCTAAGAAGGTAGAGTTGGAGGAAGAGAGTAGATTACTTCTCTATCGACCCTCTTCAATGAACCACATGATACCCTTCCCCATTAAATAAAGGAAGTTGGAGAAGAGCTTGATCATCCATCCATTTGGACCCCGACTCCTATCTTTTTTAAATTTCACCATTATCATTTCCATATCAGTTAGCATAAATGGCTCAAAAAACCTGATGTCGTCTTTTCAAAAAATGTCCTTGAGAAGAAAGAACACAACTTAATGATATCCACTATTTTACGACCGTAAGGACCCTTGTATATTTTAGGAAAATGGGATACTCCTAGAGAAGATAAGCCTTAAAAACCTTTCCTTCTTATTATGGTCCTTTTAAGTTTCCATATAGAGTTAAAACTCTTCTGGTGATTTTCCATCTTATGAAAATAGAATGTGTTCTCGCCACCTAATGCCAACAAAACAACATGACTCTTCATGCACCAGTATACCTCATGATCTTTAATTAACTTGGATATTTTTTCTTTCTATATCCTTGAACCAAAGAATTTACTCTTCCAAAAATATCCCTTGATAATGATATGCATGCATAGCATCAATTTTAGCCTCAAGAATCTTAATTGGCTTATCCCCCTCTTTATACCGACATACCTACCACATGACCACTAGTTTTTTAGACATCTTAGAGAGTTTGTAAATTGTTTGCTCATGAATACAACCAAGTAAGCATTATATGGTCTCCACTCTACTTTAACGAGGTCCAAACACTCCTCATCCTTGATCTAGCAAGCATTGAGCTTCAACAGTGCCAACAATTTTCTCTCTATTGGCATGAATAATAGGAGGTCAAATTTTACCGCAATGGTGTCCCACATTCAATATGATGTTATCTAATCCAATACATATTCATGTAAAAGAAACCTATTGAATCTTTTAGCTAACCCTACACTTCCTACACAAATGTTACACCACATAGGTTTCAAAACCACCAGACCCTAGTAAAAAAAGTGAGAGAAATGACTAAAACACTACTAAAAATTGCATATAAATCACTAAATTTAGTCATGTGATTAACAATAATTTGTTTCCAGTCACTTATAACCCAACTAAATATGTGACTAAAATTTTTTAGCCACGTATTAGTTTTTATGATTGGTGAGTTTGGTCATGTATTTAGTCATCGATTGTTGTTAAATGGTAATTTATTTCATCATTGATTGTTGTTAATTGGTTATTTGTTTAGGGATGGGTGTACAAAGTTGAGGAACCTTTTAGATGCAATGGTAGAGTGAAGCCAATCATTCAACATCCATAAAATAGAAATCATCCCAAGCAATGTCGTCCCTGCCAAGCCTAGTCCCAAGCCTTCCAACATGCTTGCCAATTAGGACAGTTAAGTACAATGCACACATGTTATAGTGTATAAAAACGCACTCACGATATAGTGTACAAAAATGCGCTCTCTTTATGTAAAATATGTTTTATGCTTAAAACAGGTCGAGCCCACCATTTTCTCCACAACCATGCACAACAATGTGTTTGGGTGGAGAAAAACGAGCAAGGGTGAACATGTTTTGGGTGAGAAAATGCCAACAAACTCCACCTTGGGGATCAATCTCTTCCTTGTGAGGTATTTACTCCAAATCCTCTCATGCTAATTTCCCTATTTTCAATAATTTCTATGCCCAAATATGAATTGAAACCATTTTTTTTTACTTTATATGCCCACAAAGAAATTTACATAACCAGAAGAAACCAAAACCCCAATTTAATCATAAAAGAGAAATCATTTTGACTATTTTCATATTTATATTCACAAGCATCCTTCTGAATCCAAACCGAAATTCACAAATATGCAAATTTTATCGAGTATATTGCAATGTTGCATAAGAAATTTACATGCCCAATAAAAACCAAAACCCCAATTTACTCATTAAAAAAAAATCAATTTCACTATTTGCATATGCATATTCACAAGTATCCTTGTGAATCCATACCAAAATTCACAAATATGCAAAGTTTGTAAAGTATATTGCAAGTTTTCATAAGTAATTTACACACCCAATGTAACTCAAAACCCCAATTTACTCATAAAAAACAAATCAATTTCACTATTTGCATATGTATATTCCCAAGCATCGTTGTGAATCCAAACCAAAATTAACAAATATGTAGAGTTCGTAAAGTATATTGCAAGGTTGCATACAACTAAAAAAATTCCAAGTAGAATTCATATCTTCCCTAAAATACATGAACAAACATTGTAAATCCCTTGCCTCCATCCAAAATATCCAAGTTGGTCATCCAAGAACATTAATAAACACCTTATAGTTTTGATGAAACTTCCCAATCTAAGTGTTAAAATAAGGTATAGAAGCTTCCCATGTTTAGCAAATATTTCTCCTTGATTGGAGGTTACATTTTGGTTAAGGTCAAGACAATGAAGTTCAACAATAGGCTCTATGAGAAACAAGATACATAGGGAGGTTGATGTGTTTGATTACATGCCAATCACATACTATCATACATGATCGAATCCAGTGGAAACCTTGCAACCATAAAAGCCACTATACAAGTTTATGAAAAGTATCTCATGGGTATATAGAAAGAGTGCATATAACTAAAATAACATCAAGTAGAATCCATACATGGAACAAATTACATATAAGCAAAGATGCCAAATGGACTTTGGAGTCCAAAACAATTCACGCCACAAGAAATAATTACATATCTATCAAAATATTTGTCTATATTGGGATTTTATTCATCAATAGCACCTTCTTCCACCTCTTATAGGTTAATACCTTTCCTCTACCCGCAATATCAGAGTTGGTCCTGCAAGTACATTAGTCAGCACCTCACAATTATGATGAAAGTTCATAATCCAAGCCCTAAAATAAGATAGAGGAGCTTCCCAATCAACATATGCACATGGGACATTTTATGTACATGTATATGGAAATTGGAATTAATACAAATTTACGACATAAATTTAAGATGAAAAAATGTTAAATGTTTATTCTTTACTATAAACTTCAAGATCAATTTTAAAATTTAAATCATAAATAGTTTATGTTGTTATTTGCCATACACAAGTTTTACACTTTTCATTACTTATAGATTCCATTATACCATGTGTTTATTTTTCTAATTTTATTTTATTTTTATTAATGATTGCAGTGGTTACTATGGACCACAATGTATATATTTTGAGAGTTATTGGTCATCTAAGAGAGGTTGGTTCTTCTTGGAGGGGTGGAGATGAACTTCGTTGCTCCTTGTCAGCATCATTGTTGACCATAGTGGATACGATCAGTAGATCAAATGATTCTTTGTATATCATAGCATCCTACAAGGAGACAAAAAGACAAGAATATGCTAATGGTTTGAGATTCAACAAGATTGAGAAGCTCTAAAGAAAAAAAGAGCATATATATACACTATTTAGAGAGAAGCATACCACATATATGGATGACATTCTAGAGAGAAGCATACCACATATTTCAATTGAGTGCTGCATTTGTCAATCCATTAGAGACCATTGGATGGATAGATGGTACATGGTTTTTGATATTCCATTGCACAACAACATGGAATTACCATTGTTATTCCTCTGAAAACTTTATGTAGAGTTTGTGATGGGAAAATAGTCAACTATTTTGACATGTTGGGGTTCCAAGAGCTTGTAGGAGGATTCCCCAAAACCGACCCAATGCTAGAAATAGAGATTTCAATCGAAAAATACCTCCACCCCATTCCCTGCTACCAAGGCTAGACATCCCTCCTGCACATGATATGGTTACCCAGACAAATGAGGCATTTCTTATGCTAGCGGAGATGATTTCTCAACACACCACGATTATTGACCACATAGTGCCCTCTTTCTCTGGTGGGGTACAATCACCAGCTTCCAGTGGTAGAGGCCCATATATTTGTGGGTATATACTAACATCCCATGTGACCCATAGCGATCCACATGAGTGCACAATGTGTGGTCAATCCTATTATGGTCATGGACCAACACATGGTACCTCTACGATGACTGGTGGTCAGGTAAGGACATTGTAAAAACTCTATTGTTGTTCAATTTATTTTTTCTATATTTTACACATATTAAAATATTATTAGTATATGTAATTTTTACTTTTGCAGGAGCATGATGCCTCTAAGGGGGGTGGTAGTGCACTCGTCGTGGTTGTATCCGAGGCTCAAACAACCAACGCCAAGGTAATATTTCAACATGTGTAATTTTGTTAATACGTATAATTTTTTTAGTACATGTGTTATTCAATTTATTTGTTAAATGGTCTAATATTTATTGTTTTTGAAGTTGCAGGAACCCCATTTTGAATAGGATGTTGGAGACATTGACCTCAGTGAATTCCCACCCAGGTGGATTTTATGATTACCTCAGGAATGTAAGTACATGGTTAATGACTGGATCTTTTTCAAATTATTTAAATTTATTAGTGTACACTCCTTTATAGATTGAGAATATTTATAATTTTTAAACTTATAGATGTTATTTGGCTCTGCAGATCGACAATAAATTGCTGGAAATGGTCGCTCCCATGGGGGAGATATGTCCCGGGAAAAGGTAAGCATATTACAACATGTTAGTTTTTTAGTACATATTATTCCATCCATTCATTTCCATGTCTAACTATGGTAACACTTTATGACATTAGACATCATCGCAAATCCCTGCACCACCTCTTTGGTTTGGATATACCTATAGTCCAAACTTAGATAAGCGTGTTGTCCACACCAGATGACCCTCTTCCTTAAAAATATCAGGTGTCCATGACAATGAACCTATTGATTCGATTGTAATGTACACACTTCCAATGGTCGTTGCTGGATAGATTTCAATTCACTTCACAACTAGTTTTTCTTAATTTTATTTTTGCATGTTTATAGCATCAGAATGTAGATTCATCCATGCCATACCTTAGCGAGGTTGTTGATGCAATAGTCAATGCTACATCTACAATGGGGATAAGTCAAATAAAGGTATCTACTTAAATATTTTTAATTGTGCAATTCATTTGTATTGTGTATGGACCTGCACGATGTCTAACTATTTTAGCATTTGGTGAATGTAGCCACACCCTGGTCCATTAGTGCACATGATCGAGGTTTACGTTCAACCTAGGACTCTTCTTGCTACTGAAGAAACCCAGTGTCATTCCCTGGAACAATATTTGTCGGTGAGATGGTCATTATTTACATAATTGGTTAGTACTTTCTCATGCATGTACATGTTGATAATTGTTGAGATAATTCACATAGTTTTTTTTATTCGTAGAGAAGAATTGTAGAGAGACTCTCTGCAAGGAGGAGGACACCATAGGAATCTATACCCTAGATGGATGCAGTGAGTGTTGGTTTTATGTAGAATTGAGATGTATTTTAAATTTTCAAACTGTGTTATTGCTGGACAATATTAGTTCAGTTACCTGATCAAGGAATATTGTCATTGATTTACAGTCACTAGAGATGCACATTGGTTGTGGACAGATGCAACAAGCACCAAAGTGAGGAAAACATAAGAGAAATTTAGAGTTTTGATGTGTTAGTAAATGACAAATATGCACTTTTGTGTACAAGAGGAAGTTAGATTTTAGGGGCATGGTCTACGAAATATGTACTTTGGTTTGCATGTACATCAATGATGTTTTTGATACATGTACATTGGCATGCCATATAAGGGATTTTTATTTTTGTATTATAACTTTCATGATATAAATAATATTTCATATCAAGGCTCTTGAGATATTCATGGTTTAGTATTAAGTGTGATCATACATGTGTGGCCAAGAATTTTTCTATGTGTAATATTCCCAATTTTTGATAGATTTTACGATTGCATGGAGATATCAGTTATAAATTTGAGAACAATGCACAATTAGAATATTGCATAATGACAACAATGTATATTAAAATTGTTTTTAACCACAATCCAATTGCATATACAATGTTAAATTAACAATTCTAAATTGTATTCACAAAATGAAACATACCTAACACACATAAGCACTTAGCACACCTAAGTAACTGACCCAACTAAGTGGAATACAAAATAACCTTAACCACATAACAACCTAACAAACATTTAAAGGATGCATGAAATTGACACACCTAAGTGATGCACCTGTGTGGTCTACATAAATGAAATTGGTATTTGACATGATGTCTTTCACTAATGAATATATGGGATACACATCAAACCTAAAAGTATCCGAGTATAAGGTTGATTCAAAATAATGGTTACGATTCTTTATTGTTGTATCTGGTGCACATTATTTTAGCATTTTGATAATGTATATGGAATTTGATGAATTTCCTTGAGGATAAAATTTGGAAGAGATGAAAATTATGTGTGATTTTAATGATAGTTTAAATTTATCTGAGAAGTACTATTCTAAAGCTTGTTTTATAAATTTATGTTTATGTATTGAAGTATATTTATATACCTATGTCAAATCTAAACTAACCCTAAACTTTAATCGTATACCCGAAAAACAATTACAAAGGACCATTCATGAGTTGTTAATTAATTGCGTAATATCACTCATTATTATTGTAATACATGTTTCTAAAATGAAAATGACGAACTTGATTCCACCAGTTTGTATTTGATTGATTTGGAATTGAACACAAAGTTCTTATATCTAGTTATTGTATGCAAAAAGAGTATCAGCAACACCATCGTGCTCTAGCTCTACCCTTTGAATCACAAATACCTTTGTGTGATGAATGTGACTAATAATGAATGTGATAAAAATATTTTGTGCTTTATTGGCCCTATTATTCCATAACATTATTTTATAAATTTCTCTAAATTATATTTCTTGTATGCTTTAGAGTAAAAATTTAACTAGTAGTACATAAAACAGTTCGATTATAAGAGGAATACTAGGAACAAAATATACTAATAAGGTATCCTTCTTCTATGTACATCTAATGTGGAACTCTTAGTCAAACATATATATCTAAGCCACGGTAATCATTCTATGGTACATTGAAGCACACCTCATACAACATTTCAAAGACAGATGTTGAATCCCTACCCAGGGCATAGAATTCCAACTGTGCATCAAAATGGGGTTCTCGTGGGTCATATAAGTGGTTTTAGGGATTTTACATGTGGTAACACTAGCTGCACATTCATGGTTGAGGAATTTGCAAAGTTGACCCCTATGTGCAAAAAATTCACATTCCCTTACTTATCAAAACCCTAGTTTACATAATTGACCAAAAACATGATCCCTTATACATGGAGAAAGAGGAGGGGTCTAGCCCTAGAACTATCTCAATTTTTTGAATCCAATGGAGTCAACGGTTCATCGATCCGAGTGATGACCATTATTCGATGGCACATTGAATCCCACCTCCTACAAGCTTTCACAAACACTTGTTGAATCCCTAGCTAGGGCATAGAATTCCAACCATGAATCAAAACGAGGTTCTAGTGGGTCACGCAAGAGTGTTTAGGGAGATTCCATGTGAAAACACTAGACACATGTTCATGGTCGAGGAATTTTCAAAGTTAACCCTTATGTGCAAAAATTTCACATTCCCTTATTGAGCAAAACCCTAGTTTCAAAAATTGACCTAAAACATGATCCCTTCTCCATGGAGTCAGAGGAGAGAGACACCCCTAGCACTATATCGATGTATGAATCCAATGGAGTTGACGTTTCATTGATCTGAGACATGACCATAATTCTATGGCACGTTGAAGCCCACCTCCTATAGGCTTTCATGGGCACCTGTTTAATCCCTACCCGACGCATAGAATTCCAACCATGCATATAAAATGGGTTCTGGTGGGTCATGCAAGTGTGTTTAGGGAGGTTCCATGTGTGAACTCTAGCCACATGTTCATTATTGAGGAATTTTCAAATCTAACCCCTATGTGCAAACATTTCACATTCCCTTACTGAGAAAAACCTAAGTTTCAAAAATTGACCTAAAACATGATCCCTTGTCCATGGGGCTAGAGGAGAGGGACACCTATAGAATTATATCAATGTCCTAAATCCAACGGATTTGAAGGTTCACTGATTAGAGCCAAGATCATCATTATATGGTATGTTGAATCCCGCCTCCTATAGGTTTTTAGGGACACGTGTTGAATCCCTACCCGAGGCATAGAATTCCAACCGTGCATCAAAATTGGGTTCCTGTGGGTCATGCAAATGTGTTTGGGTATGTTCCATTTGCAAAATATAGCCACACATTCACAGTTTAGGAATTTTTGAATTTGACCCCTATGTGCAAAAAGTTCACATTCCCTTACTGAGAAAAGCCCTAGTTTCCAAAATTGACCTAAAAATGATCCCTTCTCCATGGATCCAAAGGAGAGGGCAACCCCCTAAACTATCACGATGTCCTAAATCCAATGGATTCAATGTTTCATCTATCTAAGCCACAGTCATCATTTTATGGCATGTTGAAGCCCACCTCCTACAGGCTTTCAAGGATACCTGTTGAATCCCCACTCAAGGCATAGAATTCCAACCATGCATCAAAACTAGGTTCCAGTGGGTCATGCAAGTGTGTTTAGGGAGGTTCCATGTGTAAAATATAGCCACACATTCATGATCAAGGAATTTTTGAATTTGACCCCTATGTGCAAAAATTTTACATTTCCTTACTTCAAAACCCTCGTTTCCAAAATTGACCTAAACCGGGATCCCTTGTTTGTGGAGCTAGAGGGGAGGGCCACGCTTACCAATATATCAATGTCATGAATCCAATGGATTCAATGGTTCATCGATCTGAGCCATGGTCATAATTATATGGCACATTGAATCCCGACTCCTAAACGATTCAAAGGACACCTGTTGATTCCCTACCTGGAGCATAGAATTCTAACCGTGCATCAAAACTGGGTTCCTGTGGGTCATGCAAGCGTGTTTAGGGAGGTTCCATATGGGAACTCTAGCCACATGTTCATGGTCAAGGAATTTTCAAAGTTGACCCCTATATGAAAAATTCACATTCCCTTACTGAGAAAAACCCTAGTATCCAAAATTGACCTAAAACACGATGCCTTGTCTATCGATATAGAGGAGAGGGCCACCCCTAGCACTATCCCGATGTACTAGATATAATGGAGTCAACAATTTGTCAAACCGAGACATGATCATCATTCTATGAAACTTTAAATCCCACCTCCTATAGGCTTTCAGGCACACCTATTCAATCCCTACCCAGGGCATAGAATTTCAACCGTGCATCAAAATTGGGTTCTGGTGGGTCATTAAGCATGGGAATCTTTTTAGACCTTATTTTAACACTTGCATTAGGAAGTTCCATAAAAACTTGGGGTGTTGACTAATGTCCTTATCGGACCAACTTTTATATTCAAGGCCTAACACTTGTAATTACATTATGTAAATTAAAAGAGACCAAGCTTCATCCATATCGAAATGACTACCCTTCCTTCCAATCGATTTGATTATATTTCATCTCAATTGATGTGATTACCGTCATTCTTGTGATTTTAATCTCCTTTTATGAGAATACCAGTGGTCTCTTTATTTCTAAGGTTTGAATGTTTGATATTGGCTATTGGTCAATTGTCACATCAAATAAATGGTACTGGTGATATATAGATGATAGTTAGTGGCTACAAACTATATTTTCTAGGATTTTGAACACAAACTAGGGTTAGTAGGATTGGCTCTTGATGTAGTATATCATGTAATGGATGCTATTGATGTAGTATGTAGTATGATATTGATGTAGTATGTAGAGGGGGGGATATTTTGTGGAATGATATAGAGAGGTGCAGGTGTTAGTGGTAAGGGGAGACCCAGGGATGTGTGTGTGTGAGAGAGAGAGAGAGAGGGAGGGGGCAAGGTTGGGGAATAGATAGGGGGGTGGGGTT
>LPNX011235319.1:352200-373360 GCA_001517045.1 Pseudotsuga menziesii
ATTTTATAGTATTACAAAACACGTGTGTGTTTTGCACTAATATAATGCATGCACATTTATCATTAGCGTGAACACAAATTTGAATTTAAACAAAACACAAGCATGTTTAGTGTCATTATTTCCAAGCCTCAACCCATGTTGGTGTGACATTCTTATGCTTACATGTCTGCTTCAGAATTTTATTCAGATTCATCATGCCTATGCCTTGGAATATGATAAACCATGGCTAATTGAGAATTATATCCAAATTTTCAATATACATGTGTTTAGCCATTGGTTACAGTATGCTGCACACCTCCATTTTGTATGAAATTTTAGAAACATATATGTTTTTTTTTTGTAGATTCCAAATATGTAATTTTTAACAAGAATATATAATTTTTTTTATTTTTATCTTATTTATCTTGTGTCATCAGTCCTCAACTCAAAAAAAAACTTTTAGTGTTTCGTCCATAACTCTTTCACTTCTAAACCATTTTGAAAAAAAGATGTATGGTGCACTGAAGAACAACGACCTATACATGCTATAAAAACCCATTTCCAAAAAATTGCATTAAGACATTCAAATGTTGCACCCACAATTGACCTACTGTTTTCGAGGTTTGATCGCTTAGATAATTAAATATATATATATATATATATATATATATATATTATTTTATTTTTATTTTTGGAAAATTAGTCGTGCACTAGTGCTATCTATTCTCTATATTGTTGATGTATTTGTAACTTTGGAATGTATTCACTTGTATATTTTATATTGTATTTCATTGTACCCCGACAGAGACATTTATTTGGAAGAGTCATTAATATAATTAAGTAATGTAAAGTCATTAATGTTAACCATCCATTGTAAGTCGGGGAATTAGACCCCACAATTGAGTTATATTAGGGTTATTAGACTCTCCTAGATAAGTGGGCCCTGTAGGGTAAATGTAAAGTGAAAATTAAGTATAAATAGAGAGTGAGACTCTCTATTTGACACATAAATTCAATCATCAATAGCGCATGAGTGAGAGAGGAGTAACTCATGTTGAATTATTGTAACTTCGAATAATATTCTAGATGTATTTTATTTATGGAACCTTTCAGAAATGTTATTATTTCTCCATCGGGATGATATTATTGTATTAGGTCAGTAGAGAGTCATGAGGAAAACCCTTCATTGTAATTCAAGTCATTAGCACCCTCCTAAATATAATATTAAGTTGTTTTGAGTCCTCCTAGAGAATCCAGCCTAGTCAAGTTTAGTAGGGTTGACTTAGTTGAGTGAAAAGTTAAGTCAGAGGAAGAATATAAATAGAGAGAGGCGCTCCTCATTTGAAACACACAGACACACACTTGTGTAGCACATGAGAGAAAGAGAGAGTTTTATCTTCAAGGAGGAGAAGAACCAGCTTAATGTTTTATCCTTTTGATCATCTATATTGAGGAAGATTTTCTTATTGGGTTTTTCCCTTTAGGGTTTTCCTAGGGTAAATCTGTGTTGATCTTTTGATACTATTTCATTCAGTGATCCTATATATGATATTGTTGTGAAATTGAATTGAATTATGATAATATAGATTCGCATATAGAATATTAACATGGTATAAGAACTAACCTAAATAGGACAACTTTCACAAGGTGAAAAATCCCTCTTTCCCGCTCCGACAAGAAATTAGGCTTTCATAGAAAATTGCATTTTTTAAGATCTGACTATATAGAAATTTGTGCCCTCCTAGAGTGCATCCACTGAGCCAAAGATCAAAATTTTTGAGTGGGTAAATCTCCAAGAAAGCAAAACCCTATTTTGACAATGGACCAGAAAATCGCAGTGCTGAATCTCGCAAGTTAGTTTTGAAAGGTGAAGACTTGAGATATCCAGAAACCAAGCACACTAGTCAACTCACTTCAGTCAAGCGCATCTCCTGGTAAGATCAGTTTCTCATTTTCAAGAATTTCATTTTTTTGTAATCTCCTGACAAGATAGCCCCAAGCACCAATCTTGAGGACAAACTAGAAGGCGTAGAGAATTACCAAGCATAGAAATATAGAATTGGCCACATTCTCAAGGAGAATGATCTTGACAAATATATCAAGAAAGAATTTGCAGAACCTAATGAGTTTGAAGCTAAGGAGAAGCAAAAAAAGGATCTAATTAGGGCACAAAGGATTATTTTTTACTCTATTAAGGATCACTTGATCCCTCAAGTGTCATCTAAGAAGACTGCAAAATAAATGTATGATTCCCTAGCAAGGATGTATGAAGGAAGAAACATCAATAGAAAAATGAATCTAAGAGCTCAATTGAAGATAACCAAGATGAGTCATGGAGAATCCATCTAGGAATATTTCACAAGGGTCTCCCAGTTCAAGGAACAACTAGAAGCGATTGGAGATAGCCTTGATGAATATGAGTTGTTTATGACTCCTCTAAATGGTCTCAGTAGACCCTAGGATTCATTCATCGAAACTATGTCTTCCATAATGGAAAGCATGAAGTTTGATATTGTATGGGAAGATTTTATTCAAGAGGAGGCTAGAGTGGCCAATAGAGAAGCTCCACTGAAGGAAGATGATTAAGCCATAGCCACCCATACCAAGAGAAGAAGAATACAACCCAACTTCAAGAAGGGAAACCATAAGGAGTCTCAACCTCCTAAAAGGTTCCAAAGAACAAGAGAAAGTTTCCCAAAGAAGGACTACTCCAACTTTCAATGTTTTAATTGTGATAAGATATGAGACACTGCCAGAAACTATCCTTTGAATAAAAAAGAATACAAGAAGAGGAACAACAACAAAATACATCATGCACATCTAGCTAAAGATGAGGATGAAGAAGAAGAAGAAGAAGAAGGACCTCAGAGAAAGTAAGAAAGAGAAGAATATGAAAAAGAGTATGCACCATTCTCTGCACTCTCTGGGCCTATAACACCTGGAGAAGACACATGTATTATTGATAGTGGTGCTTCAAAGCACATGATGGGAAAAAATAAAGTTCTGTTAAAAATTGAAGAAAATAACTCTCCTCGGAAATTATCTCTAGGAGATGACTATCAATATCCAATCAAAGGAATTGGTGAAGAAATCTATAAGGTTGATTCAGGAAACCCCCTAAAGATGAAGGAATTTTTATATGTACCAGGTCTAAAGAAGAAATTACTTTCTATCTCAACATTAGATAAGAAAGGATATAGAGTTGTATTCATAGATGGACAAGAAATCACGTGGCCCAAAGGAAAGTCAATTGAAGATGCAGTTATCATCGACGAAGAAGAAGGAGGCCAATATAAAATCAAAGGACATTTAGAAACATCCTTTGTTCATGAGACCACTAACCCTAGTGAATTGTGGCATAGGAGTCTTTCCCACATAAATTAAAAAGCACTTCCTCATGTGAACAAATTAGTGATGGGATTACCAAAATTAAAGATCAAACATGAAGGCATTTGCAAAGGATGTGGAAAACAGAAGAATATCAAGAATCCATTTCCAAAGAGAAACAAAAACTAAAGGTACACTGGAATTAATTAATTCATATGTATTTGCTACAATGTCCTCCGCATCCTTGATTATTTTTGTATACTATATTACATTTATTGATGACTATTCAAGAAAAACATGGATATAATTCTAGAAATCAAAGAACAAAGTGTTTGAAAAATCTAAGGAATTCAAAACCTTGATAGAAAACCTTTCAAACAAAAGAATCAAGACACTATGATCAGACAATGGCGGAGAATATACTTCAAAAGAATTTGAAGCCTTTTGTAAAGATGCTTGAATAAAGAGGGAATTAACTACTCCCTACAATCCTCAACAAAATACTGTTGCAGAAAGAAATAATAGAACCATTGTGGAGGTAGTGAAGACAATGATATATGATCAAGATATTCCAATGCATCTATGGGAAGAAGCAGCAAGAACTGTTGTCTATGTACAAAATAGTATATCTCATAGTGCCCTTGGATTCAAGACTCCACGGGATATGTTTATGGAAAAGAATCTTGAACTAAGTCACCTCAATATATTTGGTTGTACAGTATATGTTCACATATAGAAATACAAAAGAACCAAGTTGGACCCTTCTGGAAATAAGGGAATATTTTTAAAATATTGTGAAGTATCCAAGGAATTCAAAAATTACATTCCTGGATTCCATCACATGGAAATTAGTAGAGATGTAACATTCAATGAAAAAGAATCTCTCAAGAGATCCATAAAATGTCAACATGAAGAAGTATATGAGGAAGATGCACTTCCCAGAAATATAGAGGCTACATTCCTCCCCGAAGATCATGATATGACAGAACCACAAGAACCTCCCATGATGGAGATATCACAGAAGATAAATCATGCTTGGGAAAGAGAAATTATACAATATGCAAAAAGATATGGATCTCGAGAAGGCTCCACAAGGATAAGCAAGAAGCCCAATCCATCTTCCAACTATGTAGCTTTAATGTGTGATCTTGTAGATCAAGAACCTACAAACTATGACAAATTTGTACAGAAGAAAGAATGGGTAGAATCAATGACATAAGAATACCAATCAATAATGAAGAATGATGTTTGGGATATAGTTCCCAAACCAGAAGGCAAGATTTTGGTATCTTCCAAGTGGATCTACAAGATAAAACATGCAGAGGTATAGAGAAATACAAGGAAAGATTTGTGGCTAGAGGTTTCTCTCAGAAAGAGGGAATTTATTATGAAGAAACATTCACACCAGTAGCAAGGCATACTTTGATTAGAACCATCATGGCACTTGCATCCATGATGAAGTGGAACTTGCACCAGATGGATGTAAAGATATCCTTCGTGAATGGTGTGACTAAGGAAGAAGTATACATAGAAAAACCACAAGTATTTGAAGTTGAATACAAACAAACTGACATATGCATATTGAATAAGGCCCTGTATGACCTAAAGCAAGCTACTAGAGCTTGGTATGGAAGGATAGATAGTTTCTTGATGAGCTTAGACTTTACCAAGATTAAAGTCCGCCTTAACCTTTACTTCAAGGTTATAGAAGATGAACCTGTCATACTATTACTATATGTGAATGACCTATTTCTGAGAGGGAATGAGAAACAGATTGTAGAATGCAAGAATAAGCTCGCTGATCAATTTGAGATGAAATACCTTAGGTTAATGCATTATTTTCTAGGTTTGGAGGTGTGGAAGAACTCAGAATAAATCTTTCTCAATCAAGAAAATTATGCAGTAGAAATTTTGAAAAGATTTGATATGTTGGAATGTAAAGCCATGACCACACCCATGGATACCAACCTGAATTTTTTGGCTGATGAATCATCAGAATTAGTGGATGCGACTCAATATAGATAGATTATTGGGTCATTGATGTATCTAATAAATACCAGACCAAACATTTGTTTTGTTGTGAACACCTTGAGTCAGTATCTAGTTCAACCTAGACATATTCACTTGGTAGCTGCAAAACATGTGATGAGATATATGAAAGGAACAATAGACTTTGGTCTATACTATGATGGAAACCATGACTAAATATTGTATGGCTATACAGATATAGATTGGGATGGAAGTGTCTCAGACAGAAAAATCACATCAGGTTGATGTCACTGTCCTAGGTCTGCTATGATTTCATGGTTTAGCAGGAAACAGTCCAGTGTTTCTCTTAGCACGACTGAAGCAGAATACATAGAAGCTTGTTGTACTAGTTGTGAAGCCATATGGCTTTGAAAATTGATGTCATGTCTATTTAACCTGGACTTGGATACCACTGTGATTCTATGTGATAACCAAATTTGTATAAAGATGAAAGAGAACCCAGTGCTCCATGATAAATCAAAGCACATATAAATATGGTATTTCTACATTCGAGATATGATATAGAAGGGAGCTATAAAGCTCCAGTATGTGAGTACTAATGAACAAGTTTCTGATGTGTTTCCAAAGCCTCTGTCTTCAATAAAGTTTGAATACTTTCGAGACAATATTGGTGTTGTTTGAAAATACCTTCCCCGAAAGGGGGAGAAATGATGTTGCAGTGGGATTGTATCATCCCTGGATAGGTGTCCTAAAGTGATCCATAGACTTCTGTCTCTAAGAAAGAAGTGGGATTGTATCATCCCTGGATACTTGTCCTAAAGTGATCCATAGACTTATGTCTCTGAGAAAGAAGAAGGATTGCATCATAATTGGACCTAAGTCCTAAAGTGATAGGGAGTTTTTATCCCGTAATAGTATCCAGAGACTTTGGTCTTCGATAATATTGTAGGATTGCATCATCCTTGGACCTAAGTCCTAAAGTGATAGGGACTAATTATCCCACAATAGTATCATGAGACTTAGGTCTTTGAGAATGTGGTAATATTGCATCATCCTTGGACCTAAGTCCTAAAGTTATAGGGAGTGATTATCCCATAATAGTATCCAGAGACTTCGGTATTCGAGAATGTGGTAGGGTTGTATCATCCCTGGACTTAAGTCCTAAAGTGATATGTAGACTTTCGTGTTCATATTGTGGATTGTAGGTTGTTGCTGATGATAGAAAGATAAAAGTATTTTTGATTGTGTTGCTCAAAGTATTGTTGATGATGATGTTTCTTATTGAAAATACTAGAATGTTGATGATGATGTTTTTGATTGAAAAGGCTAAAATGTTAATGATGATGTTGTCAACCAAAAGATCAAAGTATTGCTTCTGTTGAAATTGAAGATGAAGACTATATGTCAAAGATGATGAAAATCTTCCAATGATTTATAAATGTATCACCATGTTCAAGATGCTTTCTCTCCTCCTCCTATTGGTGTTGTTGTAGAATACCCTTCTCGTTAAGGGGGAGTGTTGAATTATTTTAACTTCGAATAATATTATAAATGTATTTTAGTGATGGAATCTTTGGGAGATGTTATTATTCCTCTGTCAGGATGATATTATTGTATTAGGTCAGTGGGGAGTCATGAGGAAAACCCTCTATTTTAATTTGGGTCATTAGCACCCTCCTAAATATAATATTAAGTTGTTATGAGTCCTCCTAGAGAAGTCGGCCCAATCAAGTTTATTAGGGTCAACTTAGTTGAGTGAAAAGTTAAGTGAGAGGAAGAATATAAATAGAGAGAGGCGTTCCTCATTTGAAACACACATACACACACTTTTGTAGTGCATGAGAGAGAGAGATTTTTATCTACAAGGAGGAGAAGGACTAGCTCGAGGTTTTATCTTTTATCTTTTTTATCCTCATTTGAAACAAACATACACACACTTTTGTAGTGCATGAGAGAGAGAGAGATTTTTATCTACAAGGAGGAGAAGGACCAGCTCAAGGTTTTATCTTTTATCTTTTTGATCATCTATATTGAGTAAGCTTTTCTTTCTGGGTTTTTTGCTTTAGGGTTTTCTCAGGGTAAATCTATGTTGTTCCTGTGATACTGTTTCTTTAAGTGATCCTGTATATTCTATTGTTGTGAAATTGAATTGAATGCTGATAATATAGCTTAGCATATAGAATCTTAACAGCTTTCACATGTGAGAGAGAGAGAGAACAGTTGTCGGAGATCATCTTTGTACTTTTGGGTTTTACTTTTTCTATTGGTGCTCATTCCTCTGAGGAAGTTGCAGGGTTTTCTCCTTTATGGTTTCCCTGAGGAAAATTCTGTGTCTCTTCTCTCTTGTTATTATTGTTGTGTATGTTATTCTCTTAGATAAGATCCTAGATCATATTGATTAAATGATAAAAATATAACATGGTATCAGAGCTAACCTAATAATAAGACATTGTGCAGCTACAAAAGCCAGGGCTTCTTGCTTTGTGGGTCTCTCCACATATCATCATCAAAAGGAGGCTAGGATAACTCTCCATTGAAGGGCGCATCTTCCTGTCAAAGCAAAATCTGATTCTAGGAATTTTTAGTTTTGTCCTATCATTGCTGTGGGAAATTAGGGCTTTTCACAGAAGTTTAATTTTTGAGTCAGAACAACATATGATTTCTCTCCTCAAAATCGAAATTTAGAGAACAAGATCAAAATTTTTGATTGGGTAAAACTACGGGAAATTCAAACCCTAATGTGAGCTTGGACCAGAAAACCAACACTACAAAAGATCGATTCCAGATCCAATCAGAGAATCTCAAATTGGTAAGATCTAAATATTTTGTATTTCCATTTAAGGTTCTCATTAAATATTTCTCTTCACACCAAGCTTGATGAAAATATTGAAGGAGATGATAAATTTTGAGCATGGAAGTATAGGATTTCACTTGTTCTTGAATAAAGTGATTTGGACACCTACATAAGTGGATATGTTCCAGTTCTAGAGGGAGATGAGGCTAAATCCTTACACGAGAAGAACTTGGTCAAGGACAAGATGGTTATTGATGATTCTATAAAGGATCACCTTATACCACACATGTCTTCCTTAAAGACACTTAAAAATATGTTTGGTTCCTTGGCCAAGCTATTTGAAGGGAAGAATATAAATCTAAAGATGGATTTTCAAAATAATTTAAAGAATGTAAACATCCAGAGTGCAGAGACCATTTAGTAATACTTTACAAGGGTCTCTCAAATCAAAGAACAGCTTGAATATGTGGAAGAAGTAGTAGAGAATGGAGAAATTGTGATGACCACCTTGAATGATCTCCCTAGATCATGGGACTCCTTTATTCAAGGAATTTGTGCTAGAAGAAAGTTAATCACCTTCAGTAAGATGTGGGAGGAATACTCACAAGAAGAAGCTCGAACCATAGCTCGAGAAGAAATTATGGGAAATGAATATCAAGTTGTCACGATACACACCAAGAAAGTGGGGCACTACCATCATAGGAAAGGAAAGAATCATCACCAGAATAAAAAAGATAATCCTAAAATATCTAACAGAGATCTATCTAATGTCATATGTTGTACATGTGATGAGAAGGGGGACTTCTCCATTGTTTTTCCAATAAATAGAGGTGGCTCCTAGAAGAATAAGAACAACAAAAGAAAACATCATTATCACATTATAGAGGATGATGAACCTCCCAGGAAGAGAGTCAAAAAAGAAAGTGAAGATTCTTCAAGCGATGAAGAGTATGTTTTGATTTCTTCCCTCACAGGAACTATTACACCTGGAAGCAATGATTGGCTCATAGATAGTGGGGCTTCTAAGCATAAGATGGGATTTAATGAATACTTTGTGAACCTATCTGAACATGAGTCACCCCACAAAGTGAAACTTGGGAATGACTACGAGTATCCTAAAAAAGGAAGTGGTGAAGCTTCTTATAAGCTAAACTTTGGAAATCCTATGAAGATGAAAAATGTCTTGTTTGCACCAGGACTAAATAAGAATATTCTCTCCATATCTGCATTGGATGAAAAAGGCATGAGTGTTTCATTTGTAGATGGCCAAGTTCTTATGTGGCCAAAGGGAAATACCATAGATGATGCAATAGTGATTGGAAGGCAAGAGAGAGGCTTATACAAATTAAAGGGCCAACCAAAACAAGATTTGGTCCATGAATCAGTAGAGCCAAGTGAAATTTGGAATATAAGAATTGAACATGTGCACTATAGGGAACTACTACTTGCAAGCAAAGTTGTTGAAGGTCTTACAAAAATCCAGGAAAATCATGAAGGCATTTGCAAAGGATGTGCGAAAGTAAAGAACACAAAGAAGAAATTTCCAAGTAGCGAGACCAAGGAAAAGCGAATCTTGGAAATTATCCACTCCGATGTATGCATTCCAATGTCATCGAGATCATTAAGTGGGTATGTCTATTATGTTTATTTCATTGATTATTTTTATAGGAAGACATGGATATATTTCTTGAAAATAAAGGATGAATTATTTAGTAACTTCAAGGAATTCAAAGCCTTGATCGAGAACCACACAGAGAAGAAAATCAATACCTTTTCGATTAGAAAATGGAAGAGAAATCACATCAGAAGAATTCAAGGAATTATGTAGAGAGTCGAGGATTAAGAGGGAGTTGACCACTCCATATAATCCACAATAGAATGGAGTTATAGAAATGAAGAATAGAACAATTATGGAGGTAGCAAGAGCAATGCTTCATGATGAGGATCTTCCTATGCATCTATGGGAATAATTTGCTAGGCCAGATCTGTATGTATAGTGTCGTACTCCACATAGAGTACTTGAAAACAAGACACCAGAATAATCCTTCTCCAAAAAGAAACCAGAAGTCAACCATATCAGAATATTTGGTTTCCCAATGTACATACACATTTCGAAAGAGAAGAGGACAAAGTTAGATCCTTCAGGAAAGAAGGGTATATTTGTTGGATATAGTGAAAGCTCAAAGGATTACAGATTATATTTCCTAGGATTCAAGAAGATCAACATCAACAGGGAAGGGACATTTGACAAAGACTTAGCTTACAACAAATCCAGAAAACTACCTATTGAAGACAATGAAGAACCAGAAGTACCTAGGATTCAAGATACAACAATGAATGAAGCAACTCCAGAAGAATATCAAGAAATAGAATAACCCCAGGAACCTATAGATACACCCCATGAGAATAATTATTAAAAAAGGAAACCATCATGGGTATGAGAGGCCATCCTAGCTGCATAGAGATATGGCACTCTAGAAGGAATGCACAGAGAAAGAAAGAGAACTAGGTCATACTCAAGTTATGTAGCCCTGTTGTGCGACATCATTGATAAAGAACCTTCCAACTATGAAGAGGCAGAAGAAAATAAACAATGGAAGGATGTGATGATTGAGGAGTACAACTTGATCATGAAGAATGATGTCTGGGATGTAGTCCTAAGACCAAAAGGGAAGTCCATTGTGACTTCTAAGTGCATCTACAATATCAAGCATGTTTTAGATGGCAGCATAGAGAAACAAAAGGTGAAATTTGTGGCACGTCGATTCTCGTAGAAGGAAGGGATAGATTATGAGGATAATTTTGTACCTGTAGCCAGATACACTTCCAGTAGATTAGTACTTTCTGTAGTTGCAGTATTGAAATGGAAGATACACCAGATGGATGTGAAGACCATGTTCTTGAATGGTGTAGTGGAAGAGGAAGTGTATGTTGAGCAGCCATTCAGTTTTGAGACACATCACATGGAGACTCAAGTGTGTAAACTAAATAATACCTTGTACGGTTTGAAAAATGAACCAAGGACATGGTACGGTACGATTGGCAACTTCCTAACTAGTTTTGGATTCACCAAGAGTAAAGAGGAATCCAATATTTACTACAAGGTTGAGGAAGGGAACCCAATGATACTCTTACTGTATGTACATGACTTGTTTGTGACAGGTGAGGATGGGTTGATTGTTGGCATGAAGAGGAAGCTTCCTGTTGAGTTTGATATGAACAAATTGGGTATGATGCACTACTTTCTAGGCATGGAGGTGTGCAAGAGTGTGGATGAAATCTCCCTTGGACAACGGAAGTATGTAGTGGATATCCTGAAGAGGTTCAGGATGATGGAATGCATGTCCATGGCCACAACTATGATGTCGAACCCGTAGCTATTGAGTGATGCTTCATTAGAGTTGGTTGATGCTAGAGAGTGTTGTAAGATGATTGGATCCTTGATGTACCTGATGAATACAAGACTCGACATTTTCTTTCCCATGAACACATTGAGCTAGTTCTTGATGGATCTGAGACATGTTCACCTAATTGCTAAAAAGCATATTCTAAGGTACCTGAAGGGTGCAGTTGATTATGAGATCAAGTATGATGCGAATTAGAATATTAAGTTGGAAATTTATGTGGATTTGGATTGGGAAGGTAGTTCCATTGATAGGAAGAGAACTTTGGGGTGTTGTTTCAATATAGGATCAGGTGTGGTCTCTTGCTTTAGCAGGAATTGGTACCACATGGCATTGAGTACAGCTAAAATAGATTATGTCATGGCTTGTTTGGCTAGTTGTGAGGAAGTATGGCGAAGGAAGCTACTGTTTGATTTGTTTGATCTCTAGTTGGATGCTACTTGTATATATTGCAACAACTAGAGTTGTGTGAAGTTGTCTGAGAACCCGGTGTTCCATGATAAGTCGAAGCATATCAAGATCAAGTATCACTATATTAGGGATATGGTGCAAAGAAGAGAAGTGAATCTCTGGTATGTTGAAACGAACAAGCAGATAGTCGATGTATTGACCAAGCCATTATCTAGAGTAAAGTTTGAGTATTTGATATAGAAGCTTGGTTTTCTTCAAATTGAGGTTCCTTCCAAGGGGAAGTGATGGGTCCAGAAGATGCAGATACACATGAGCCTTTTCAACATGGTGTTAGGCTAGTTCCTCCCATGGTCATGATGTAAGTGCTGGAGCCTTTCCTACATGGTGGCAAGATAGTTCCTCCCATATTCGTGATGTAAGTGCTAGAGCATTTTTGACATTATGGCAAGCCAGTTCCTCCCATGCTCATGATGTAAGTGCTGGATCCTTTTCTACATGGTGGCAGGCTAGTTCCTCCCATGGTCGTGAGGTCAGTTACACTTAGTTAACTAATTTGCTTCACAATTTATGACTGGAAATTATGTCTAGTGATGTTTTTGATGCTATCCAATCCTGCCATATGTGTGGACTTCAACTGCCTCTTTAGGTTCATGAATTTATCCCTTGGTGATGTATTATAAATGTAACCTTATTGGTGAATACTAATAAGATGGAGTTTATACCAATTGATTTTTCTCTCTTATGTTTAAGCTTCATTATTTTCTCCCATTATTATTCTTATCTCTATTGCATATGTTGTGAGTTTACATTAGATTCTCAAATCCACTATGCATAATCTAATATGGTATCATAGATGCCATGCTGAACATAGCTCATTTAGAATCAATTAACTTCCATATAGATCTTCAGATTTTGTTTTGCACGTATTCTTGATACAACAACTATTGGGTAAAATATTGTCTTTATTAATTCACGTAATATTTAATTATCGACCAGGGTTGGTAGGCTTAGGGTTGACACAAAATATATGCAAAGGTAGAGGATTTCCTAGGGTATCATGGTAATACTTTAAAAAACAAAATACTAAAAGATCTGTCAAAATGAAAAACTGAGTCAAACTCCTAAGAATTCAACTATTAAGGAAATTGAGTAGAGTACTAGACGAGAGTGGTACCAAGTTATACTACTCTACCCTATAAACAACTACTACAATATAAATATATATAAAATTCTATTCTACAACAAAAATAAACTACTTTCTATAAGGGGGTCTATTTTACTACTAAACAACTTTTAGAGAATGACTATACAAGGAAATATTTACAAAATTACAACAACTAGATATGCTTCTAAAAACTATACATGCAACTAACAGATGTACATAATGGTTTAAGCTAAACAGTCTACTTCCATTCTCCTTGGTTATTTTGATGATAAGGATTCACTGTGAGTGGAACAGGAGTAGGTGAAGTGTCAAAGCGACATTTGAAGGAAGTGAAGAAACTAAACGGAATAAAATCTAACTTAAACTCTACAAAGATATGCAGACTAAGAAACATCCAATTGCAAGCGATAGTAAACATGATGATTTATTTCATAAGTAAATAACTCCTAACTGCAAAAGATTGAAGAATACTACAAGAAGGTAGACATAACTTATAAATAGGAAGAAAACTTAATAAAGAGGAGCAAGTGAAAAACTTAATAAGGTTTATTTTAAATCCTATTATATAGGTTTCTTTGCTAACTGCCTAATTGGAAGGGATACATCCTACTGCTTATGATCAATTTACAAGGTACTAACAAATTTCCCTAATATTGACATATCTAATTCTAAACAATACTATATAAAAGGTGAAATCAATTCAAGCCAAAGATATAATTACAAAGCAATACAATAAACCAAAACGCGTGACATAATTCTTAAACATAAGGTGAAAAGAAGGAAAATTAGGAATAATACTTAAAAAGTATTCTAAACAGTCTCATATAAGGATTTTAAGAAGAAACACAACCATTTTCTAACTACCACTATCAAAAAAGAATAAAAAAACTAAAGAAACAATCTCAAAATAGATTAAAAACATTAAGGGCTGAATGAAAGGCTGGATAACAGATTGGAACATAGGTTTGGATGATAGGCAGAACATGTTGTCTAAATGGAAGTCTACACACAAAAGGCACTAAAATGTCAAGAAATAATTAATCTAAATGATTTTTAGGTCAGGCAATCCATGCAAATGATAATGAAATGTAATGAACATAAATTAAACCTATCTAATGATTAAATTCAATCTATAAAATAACTTAAACTCAATTCATAATTAAAAAAATCATTATCTATTTATTAAACAAGCTATAATATAACTAACTGAATTCATAAAATGGAAAGCGACAAAATTGAAGCTACTGTAATTGAATCAAAGCAACCTATTCTATCAACATAAACCAAGTAGTAAACTGGAAAGACTTGAAAGGGAAATTGAAAGAAAATTTTTGCACAACCGGTTGCTTAAGTCATGAAAGGAAACTACATTAACAACATAATATCATAGTGTAATCTATGCTACAAGAAATGAATAACATGAATGATTTCATTAACTAAATTGCATAAACAAACTACAAATAAAACTATGCTAATTGCAAAAAGGGAAGAACGAAAATAAATAGGAATAGAAAGCTCTGGTTGATGAGGGGACCTCCCAGCAATTAGAGCGATAACTTTCTCAACGCTACTAAGACACAATCATGCACATCATAAGCAGAAATTCCATTAAAGTGAAGAAAAGTATTATAGAGTTTCTGGAACCGAATGATTACGTGTATAAAATGGATAACTAACTATTTTTTATCAACTCTTCTCGGATAGCAGTGTTTGTATATATAGCGTTTTACAAAGGGCAAGCAAGTCTACCCTTTTAGTGGTCAACTTATCTTAATATAAGTCAACCATTATGACAGATAACTAAACAAATAACCAATACATAATGTGTTCCTCCTTCTTCACGAGATGGTTATTCTATGGCATGTGATGTGACATACAAGCTCTGCTTTGGCATTGCTGGTGTCAAGGTGTCATGCAGAGTCATCGTGCGAGCGATCTTCCAAAAGGGGGTTCATGCTATCACTCTAGTGCATCGACAACAAGTAGTTTATAGGCCATTCCATAATTTAACTCTTAGGAATCCATTAGTACCAGCGCACGATTAGCTCGGTGGACTAAATGATGAGCTGTGCAATGAGCTGGATATGCTCTACGCATATCTAGAATGGTTGCATGGTCTGTTCATTGGCTCACCAAAGACTAAGATCTGTAATAACGATTTCATATCTTATCATATAATTAAATATCATCGAATTTAACCAATAAAATTGTGAAATAATAGAAATAAATCATAAATTGCAGAAACCAAAATATAATTGTACTTGGTGTTGAATAGTGAACTGTATGACATAAAATATGACAAAAGGTGACAAAACTGGGATCAAAATTCCCCCAAACCGAAGAAATGCCAAGTCCCACTGAGAACAAAGAGAAGTAAATCAGGAAGAAGGCTGAGCTCCGTTAGTAGCTACTTTTGACTTGGCAGATGAAGAAGGGGTTTTAAACTTCAATTTTTGATCCTGTGATTTCAAGATAGCACGCCTCTCCTATTGATTTCTATGAGACAAATTGATGGCCTTGTTTAGTTCTTCGATTGTCTTAACCTACAAGCGCAAATCTTTGTTCTCTTGTCGAATATTTGCGATCATATTAGCATACTCTTCATTTCAGCTAACTGATTGACCCAATTCCTGTGTCAATTGATATACCATTGTATGATTTGAAGTAGATGACTTTGCAGGTTGCTCAGGCTCTTGTGAGGGACTCATCTCCTTGGATGGCACTTTGATATCAACAGTTGAAATTTGTATTTCAAGACCCAAATCCTGAACATGCGTAGAAACAATTTCATAAGTGGGTGCAGGGATGGTCTCATGATCATCATCTTCAAGCATTTCAGTTGAAATGCTAGCCAAGGTGAACATAGGTGAGGTAGTGTCAAGTTTTCCTATTTTGGCCACACTGTCTGAATGAGTTGTCTAGACAGTAGACTGAAACATAGACTGAACCAATTTTTCCTTTTGGACTCTAGTGCGAGGTCATGATAGAGGTATAAATTTAGCAGATACAGGGATAGAGTGAGTGGACGGACTTGCCTCTAATGTGTGATCATCAAGATGAAAAACAATGGGGCTTTTCTTCTGTGATGATGGGGATGGACTGGATTCTTGATGATGAATATGTGGAGGGAGTTTTTGGATATTTAAATGGGGATTACAAACTTTGAACATGAAGGTATCCCAGGGTTTACTCTGCTCCTTAAGTTGTTCCAAGATTAAGAGCTTGATCAAACTATGATGGTATAATATTCCCTTGGGGTTAACAATATTCTTTTTAACCTGGTTTGACATATTTTCTAGGATCCTAAGAAAATAATAAGGGAAATTGAGATTTTTATAATGATCAATGAAATGAGCTAATAAACGGAGATAATAGGACTTAAAAATGCTAAACATACCTTCAAAAGTAATCAAATGGATGATGACCATCAAAGTATTAAGGAACTCAGGTTTTATCCAATTACAATGAAAACCTTTTCTTCCCATCACATGTCGAAACTCAGGTTTAAGGGAAACATTATGAGATTACCATGGCATAAACCAGTGCTTGTTCCATTAATCTCCCTCCCGTATAAACTTGGTTGCGCACGCAATTGACTCCTCAGTAACCGGGAAGACAATATGGCCAACCCTTGCCTTCATTCCATTGAAGCTCATCGCAAAAAGAAATGAGATTTCCTCATCATACCCTTGTAGCAGATGAAGAAATGGGTTCCAACCAGCCTGAAAAAAGACTTCTTGTCATTCTCAAAACTATGGAAACTGGAATAAGTTTTGGTAGCTCTTAGGTCCAAAGCGGCTCGACATGGTTAAGCAGAGACTAGGATACAGAGTTTGCAGGGAGTATGGAGGAAACATGGCTAACAAACTCTACAGTGGTAACAGTCAGTGAAAGTGATGGAATGGAAAGAGGTTTGCACAGTGTTGATTTAAAACATGCCTCATTCAACCGATCAAATGATCATGCAAACAAATCATCATGTTTAGATGATTGCGCTATTATGGAAATATTTGAAATGTGTGCCATCGAAGATGCATAATTCAATGAGTTTATAAAGTTTTAGTTATTTCAACCATGTCCAAAATAAACTTTGGATAGGTAGAACGTTTAACTTAATACAGATGCATAACCATATTCATAACCATAACCTTGATTTAACAAGAGGGTCAACTACTTGATAGCTTTTATGCATGCGAGTGGATAATAGGATGGGGGTGATGGTAGTGTAATGATGACTAGGAAGTACCGTAAGGTCAAATCACACCCATATAGAGATAAGACTAGATCGTATTATATCTAAACTGTACTACATGATGGATCAGGATTAGTTATAATTCCATTGTGGATGAGACTCTAATAGTGATGGTATGACTCGGCCAAATTTTAATTTTTTTCCCAAATGAAAAATTAAGATAACATTTAACCATAGGTGATAAAATATCATAGTTTTTATTCAGATCATCATTTATCTTTTCATTTGTACTGGTATTCGACCCTTCATATAGATTTCTGTAAAAATGAGCTTTGCTCAATCAGACTGCTGCTAATCATTGATTTTCCTAGGCTTCCGGTACACAAGAAAGTCATATGGGACAACTCTCTTGATCTTTTAATTGCACTCTCCTTTATTTATCTAGGATTTTAAGACCATATTCGATGTTTGCATTATCCTACAAACACTTTATTATTTGGCAAAGAAAACTGAGTCTTTTATAAGTAATTTATACAAAATAAATACATATAGTCTAATCCTCCCCCAAACCAAAGATATGACATGTCCCCAAGCCATACAAGAAAACTACGTAATTTAAAAAATAAAGTAATAAAAGTTCAATCATGTTGTTGTGATTTTTGCAAGAAAAAGAAAGAATAACTAATAAATGGAAATGATTCAGATATATACATTTATCAAAAATAACAGTGCTTAGATATGTAGATATGTAAATTTATCATATATCATGTGATGAGAATATAATTGAAAATGCCATAGGAAAAAATAGTCATCCATGCCTCATTGTAAGGATATCTTGTCATCTCAAGAATTTTTGAGTTCACCCTCGAGTTGTGAGAGTTTACAACTATGGGTCCATTTCTAGGATAATCATATCCTAGCTATTGATGGAATTTAGACTGTCAGATCCAAGTCCAACTTACGGTCATTCTCTAATGAAATCATAAACAGTAGGCCTAAACATGTTTATTCATAAATTCTAAAATATGTTCTTTATAGTATCATTGTTTTATGAACCATGTGCATAGTGGTACATTAACCATATCACTTTTACCTGATATTTCCTCATTGCCAGTAGGCCTGTTTAGTACCCCGACAGCATACCATGCAAGCATAGCCTTGCTGCCAGTGAGCCTGTTCAGTACCCAGACGGGTTTACTTGAATTTATCGAACTTCCTTGTTTTTAAGGTGTTACTTAGCATCGACATGTTGCCAACAGGCTTGATCAGTACCCCGACGGGTTTTCCTTGTATAAATATTTTGAGTATATGGAATTCAATTCGTAATAGAGCATGCTAAGCCTTGATAAACACATAATTCAAATTTTAAAGAAAATATATAAGTAATTTTTATAGTGGCCTGAACCATAAATTATGTCAAAAAGAGAATAACTTAAAGGTGTTCCTTGGTCTCTCCATCTATATTCTTCATAAAGGATAAATAATGTTCCCGACAAGCAGAAATTCCACTTACCCTGGAGTGTCCTAAAAAATATTTAAGAGTCAAGTTTTGATAACAAGTATAGGATGAACTAGTAGTACATAGGTGTGAAAATTCTGAAGAACATGATGATTAAAGAAAGTCTTTCAAGCAATTGTTCAAATAATTGGAAATGTACATGTCTAAATCAAAGCACCATATATAAAGCATAACCAAATCATAGAATAAGTGGTTTAGAAATGATATACAAGAATTCTTTAATTGTGCTATAAACTTTGGATAGTAAGCAAAAAAGGAAAAATTAAGATGTATAATGAGTGTTTTCGAAGCACTTCCTTTTTCAGATAATATCTCATGAGCTACTTACAAAGATAAAGTACTTGTAATCAAACTGCAAAAACACTTGTTATAGGATTCATTTTTATTCATGGAAACATATATATCGTTATAGAAAGAAAAGAGTCCCATGTAAACAACTTGTCATAAATGACTCTTATTTATTCAAATAAATACACACATATTTACATATATACAAGTGATGATAACCCACAATATTTTTAAGGATCAGGAGGAGGAAGAGCTTTTGGAGAGGGACGTCCAATGATTACTTCTATTTGGGTAGGATCCACCTTGATCCCTTGGAAAAAAACATGATGCCCCATACAAATGTGACATGCAGAGGTTTTATTTAATGGACATTCCTATTGGGGATGTTTAGTATTACATGTCGAACAGAAGTTGTTCTTCACTGCTCATTATTCTTCCTATTTCTTCATGTAAGTTTGGTTTCTAAAGTGAGTATACCTAGAATGTTTATTTCGAGGTGAGAATGGGGTGTCCCAACGTTCTTTTCCACAAGAGATATTCCTTTGATCAACCATTCTCTTATTGAGTCCTATGGGGATAGTAGATGCTATTGTGGATGTTTCAATTTGTTGGGTTACTATGTTTATTAAGTTGCCAAAAAGAGATTTCACCAAGGAAGGATTGAAAAAATTAGTGAATTTAAACTCCTCTACTAGTAAAAAGTTGTATCATTTGCTTGTGTGACTTAGTAGAATATTTATGGGTTCCCAATGGTTATTCCCTTTGAACTTCATTAGGAATGAGGCCCTCAGGACCTCGTTCCAAGACCTCTTCTATTTCTATGGCTTCCCCTGTAAGATCTTTCGAAAGAGTCTCTTTATGTTTCCAACAAAACTACTTCCTATAGGTGTTTTTTTTATTCCTTTCCGCTAAGTTAATGGTTGGGGTATTATGTCCCTCGTAAAAATTTAATAAGAATTTTAACAAAATTTTACTATCTTAACGAATCTACACTGAGAATCTCTATGTTTGTTCATAAAAACTAAAGGTAAACCTATGCCACTACTACTACTAGATTTGGGGGTGCCTGTTATAACAAATTCGAAAGTTCTTACCTCCCTTATTATCGCTCCCCCACCACTAGACTATATCTATTCTACCTTAAAAAAAAACTACCTGACAACGAGGAAAACATGTTGGGTAAAATATTGTCTTGATTAATTCACCTAATATTTAATTATCGACTGGGCTTGGTAGGCTTAGAATTGACACAAAATATATGCGAAGGTAGAGGGGTTCCTAGGGTATCATGGTAACACTTTAAAAAACAAAAGATCGAAAGATATTTCAAAATGAAAAACTGATTCAAACTCCTAAGAATTCATCTATTAGAGAAATTGAACAAAGTACTAGACTAGAGTGGTATCAAGTTATACTACTCTACTCTATAAACAACTACTATAAGATAAATATATAGACAATGCTATTATACAATAAAAATAAACTACTTTCTATAAGGGGATCTATTTTACTCCTAAACAACTTTTAGATAATGACTATACCAGGAAATATTTACAAAATTACAACAACTAGATATGCTTCTAAAAACTATACATGCAACTAATAGAAGTACATAATGGTTTAAACTAAACTGGCTAGTTCCATTCTCCTTTGTTATTTTGAGGATAAGGATTCACTGTGAGTGGAACAGGAGTAGGAGAAGTGTCAAAGTGACTTTCAAAGGAAGTGAAGAAAATAAAGGGAATCAAATCTAACTTAATCTCTACAAAGATATTCAGAATAAGAAACATCTAATTGCAAGTAGTAGTAAACAAGATTATTTATTTCATAAGCAAATAACTCCTAACTCCAAACGATAGAACAATACTACAAGAAGGTAGAAATAACTTATGAACAAGCAAAAAACTTAATAAACATGAGCAAGTAGAAAACTTAATAAAGATGATTTTAAATCCTATTCTATAGGTTTCTTTGGTAACCACCTAATTGGAAGGGATAAATCCTAATGCTTATGATCAATTTACAAGGTACTAACAAATTTCCCTAATATTGACATATCTAATTCTAAACTATATATATATATATATATATA